>QLPA01001257.1:0-28051 GCA_003313945.1 Lactifluus pinguis
TTTTGGACTGCATTTCTTCCTCGTTTGCATCTCATACCCGTCCCTGATTGATAAGTTCGCAATGGAAGGCCAGCACGAGAGCGCACAGGAAGAGAGGAGAAACGCGAATTTCAATGATGACCTATATGCAGAGAACAGAGATTTAAAATTCATTTCAGAAAACGCTACTGTAGTTGCGGAGATCTTGAAGTGGTTTTGATCAAAACAAGTCGTAAAACAAGACAGACGACAGGGTTGTACGATGATGAGGCGCTCAAAGTTGTCAACGCCGCTTATCTTGAAGCCGCGTCTCGAGTAATGAAACGCATTATACGCAGAGGGAAAAGAGCGACCAGAACTGTATGCAAGATTATTGATGAGCCAACGTCGGAGCTCCGAGTAGGAGTCTGCATTCGGTAAGTAGAACACCGTGCGTGATATGTCCAATATTCTCAAGGACACGTACTTCATGGGGCGTAGGTGGTTTCTGACCGAGGGTAAGAGAGTCAGAGAAAGCATATACGTTTGTTGTCAGATAGGGATGCAAGGGAGTGGGGAAATGCTTCCGAGTCGCTACTCGTTCGGGAGCAACCCCGACGCGACGCGACACTGGCATGGACCAGCACGAGAAATAATACGTTACCACATCTCAACGGTTCCTTTCAAATCCATGAGCTGTCTTGTAGTTCGAAGATCCACATCATAACTTACAGCTGCTTGTGTTAAACAGGTGTTGCGCACCGACACAAGATGAGTCGTACATAGGAGGGTATGAGATTAGGCACAGCGGCATAAGGCCTAGTGGACCCAAACTTGTTGGTACACCTATGGTCCAGCACCGAAAATGACGGGATGAGGGCAGGGCGGGAACGAGTTGTGCAAAATGATGTCACGGTCATGTGGCTGGGTGGCGCATACTCCCCGTCCACCTAACCGGGAACATCCGAGTCCCTTTCGTGCTCCTCTGATCTCGTGTGGTTATTCCTCTTCGCCCTCTGCATCCAGCATCTTCTCGCTGATACATTCCAACATGGTATGGACTATGGTTTGGTGCGAAAAGCATGGAATTGCGAAAAGATGTCGACACGGGCCACTACTATTCTCTTCCGTATAACTCCAAATCCCGAAGATGAAAGAACTGCCTCTTGACTGGTTATAGCGCATTTGTGTGCAGCATATCCACCGTTGAAGACTGCATGTAAGGCGAGGAAGATATTGCCTCCATGGGTCAACGCGGACATACATGGCGTAGTACAGTTATAGCCAGGTCCCTTTCAGTGTGAGATTGAGTCTTCGAGCTGCACACGCCATGTCTCGTCAGTCTTCAGACTAACTTGAATGAAATACTTTACAAAATCCATTTGTCTCGGGTCTCTCCTAGTGCCAGTGACACTGAGATCTGCTCGCCCGGCCCGTGCCAGTGTCATCTTGGCTTGACGAGTTGCACATATTCTCTTGTGATATAGTCAAAGCTCCTGCTAGTAATGGTATAGGTAGCAACGAAACGAGATTGCAGGTCCTGACAGTCTCCTACCCTAACGCGCCTGAGCAAGCTGAGCGGGTCAAAATGGCCCTCTCCCAGTCATTCCCTCTGAGTTCCATGTCACCGCGCAGTACTTCAAGACGTGAATGGAACTCGGAGAAGAGAGAGAGTAACTGCAGAGACAATAATCGAGTATGCTTCTAAATGCAAGGCGGAAAAATGTGGCAGACGTTTTTAATCAAGAGCTACAGGGAGGTTCTAGTAGGGGCTTTGGTAGGAAGAAAAGGAGCGAGAGGAGATCAAAGGAGTGGAAGAGTAAATGAATGACTGAGGTCGGGAAGTAAAGAACGAAAAAGAAGAACAAATCTCCAAGTATCTCTGGAGCTCGACGACGGTTAGTGGGGCGAGGTCCAGTTGAGAAAGAATTTGTACTCCTCGCACAGGTGCGTCCATCGGTCTGGACAGGGGACAGTCACGTATTCGTGAGCGTTCAGATACACAAATAGTAGACAGTGCTGGGACGTACCACTCACAGTATCCTTCGTCGAAATCTCAGGGACATCCTCTGCTAATACCACAGCGAAGCCCCTGTGATGTGAACGAATCAGCACGTTGACGATGTACCATCGCATCGGAAGAAAGAGCTCCAACTCACTTCTCCAACACCCAGACATTGTTACTGTGAAGGAACCAGGCACCAGGGTTGTCAGTGAAGAAACGAATCGTCACATTATCTCCCGCTTCACCAATGCTCACGACATCACGGATCACAGGGTTATCAAAGTTGTAGGTCGAGCTACCGGCGCTGCGGACAACGTGGAATGAGTGTCCGTGTAAGTGGATAGGATGCTTGTGGATAACAAGAGTCAATATCCCACTGATAGCCACGCAAACCTTCCGGTACTCACTGGTCCACCAGGAGCACCTCCGGGAATCGTAATTTCTACGCTCTTTTTAGGTTCAATACCGTAGATGCTTCCTTTAGGGACAAGACTGGACGCGTTCTGCGTGCCATTCAGGATTTGAAGCAACACCGGGTCCTTAGGAGGATCGAAGGTAACCCCATTCACGAGATACTTTCCAGATTCCTCGAAGTGTGTCAATGACCATGTACTTCGCTTAGAAAGTGGTGCTTACGAATGTGACGTTGAGATTGATGTTGATGTCAGCGCCACCAGGGAAGGGTTTACCGGGCTGCCAGTGGATTAAATGGTATCATGATGAATGACTAAAATCAGACAATGCAAGCCTACCACAGGGTTGTGTACCTCGTCTTTCGCATCGAGTGGCTATAAATTCAAATTGTTAGCTTCAAAGGGGAGAGGAGGGATATGTAGTGTACATGAAGATTTGTCTCAAGAAGTGGTAGCACGCTCATAGGAACATTCACAGTGGGATCGTTCTTTGGATCCCTGATGGGTGCTCCCTCGTAGCGAAGAATGGCCAGGTTAGTAGAATCAGTGAAGCTCTGGTCCCCAATATTGGGAAGAGAACGAATCCCTGCACACGTTAAAGTCAGATCACGCAAGTTCGGCGCACTGTGAATAACATACAGTAATTGCCAACTGGTTGGTTGGCACGCAGCTGAGACGCCGTAAGGCGTAAGGAACTTGTTCAGGAATGAAGGTCAATTGAAATCGACTTACAACAGCCGAATAACGTTGACCTGTTTAAGACAGTCATCGTACTTGGCATTGTGAAAATTTGCTTCAGATCAGCTTACCAGCAAATATCTCAAGAGAATCTACGACCAGGGGCTGAACATTGTTGCCGTCAACCTCAATGATAGTAAATTGATGACCGTCGATTGAAAAGTCAAAAGCAGGATCGCAAGAGATAGAGACGATGCGTAGTCGGTAGCTGTTATTGTTACCACACATCAACTCTTCATTATGTTGAGTTGCAACACTGACCGTAAACCCCGTGTAACATTCACCACAGCGAGAGGTACGCTAGGACCACCAATATAACGGCCCTTTCCGTTAATTAAGGTGGAGTTGAACTGTCTTGGAGAATGTTCAGCCTGGGCGTCCAAACCAAGGAAGGAATAATCACTCACGGAATCTGCGGAGCCACTTTAGAACTGTAGTGATACCAGTCTGCAAGCGTAATGACGGTATCCGCTACGAGAAGTGGGTTAATTAATAGTACACTTCAACCGTTATATCTATCTCACCATTGTCAATGTCATATTGACCACGGTGAGGGTCATCCACATGATAAATGACAAGAGGTCCACGCAATCCTTCACAAGATTGAGCCTTGAACTGACTGTGATACCAGTATGTACCCTGTGACGCCAGGCGTAAATGTCAGGTTGGTGGCAATAGCAAGGCGCAGTACCGTTTGCCCAAATGGATAGAACTGGTAGAGGAAGCTTCTATCCGGTACAATAGGGCACTGGGTTACGAAGGCAGCTCCGTCTAGGTAATTGGTTATGCTTTGGAAGATACCGTGCCAATGCTGCAGGGAATAAATGTTTGGATTCCGACGAGGTGAAAGGATAACCTTACGATCGAAGTTACATCATTCAAGCGATTGATGACGTTGAGCCGAAAGTTACCACCCTGAATGCCGTCAGAATGCGACTTAGTAAAAGCCAGAGACGGGGACTATTTCGAGAGATCCACCAGTCTTAGCCGAATTAATGGAGCAGGGAATTGATCGTGGACAAGGGCAACTCTGCGAACAGGGCGAAGGTTAATGATACTACCCGTAATAATCGCAATAGAAGGTGACTTACTGGCGATCGAACCCGTCTGGGGCTATGATACGGTTGCGGATAAAAAGACTAGCATGAGGGCCAATGGACCTGTCCAAGAAAGCGTAGACGCTGGTTGATATTACGGCAAAGAACACAGCAAGAGTGAGTGACCGCATGATTGCACCAGGCCAACAAGGAGAGGAATTAAATGGACAGGATCTGGGAGCCTGAAAAGAATCGACACGGTTTTGGGGCCATTTTATACATCTAGACGAGCACGGCTATGAGGGAGCACTTCGCCTGCACGAGTGACCATGACAAATCGGTGTCAATTGATATTTAGAAACTCAGCTGTCTTGGCACTGTTCTGCAACAGGAAAGGAAGGAATGGATGACTTCGATTCCTTTATGACAACCGTGCACCGCGTACGTCGGCAGAGGTTTTTTAAGTCTGCATTTATATCCCGCAACGTGTAGCTATGACAAAAACACGGTCCCCAGGGACCAGGATTGGAAGATGCGGCGGAGGGAGGAGCGTGAGTAGGTAGCGGAATACTGGACGGAAGCGTGGCTGTTATGGGACGGAGGGGAAAGGTATTACAGTAGTGTCTGGTGAATATACTGTGGTCGTCTGAAAACACGGTCCGGCGGGTGACGTCCGATGCTAAGAGAACCCGACGGCTCGGTCAGTCCAGGTTTTAACTTTCCTTGAACGGGTATAATTGTCTAACTAAGTTAGTTCGCGGATGTATCAATTCGAAACCCGGTCCCGACGAAAACCCGATGATGAGACTCCCCCGAAATCACATCCGACTCCGAGTCATCTAACCCTGGTATGGACTAGCTGCACACGTCATGTCTGGCCCGGGACTCCATGCTAATGCCATGTTAGTATGACATGAAATGCTTTGTGAAATCTATTTGTGTCTCGTCGCTCTCCTAACTTCTGCCCGACGTCATCTCCGAGTTGGCTTAACGAGCTGCACATGCTCTGCTGTGATATAGCCCCTGCATTTCCACAAGCACATAGAAGCAGGGGAATACAGTTGATGGCACTTTGGGTGAAAATTGTGGCAAGAGAGAAAATGTAAACATCCCCCCACCCCGCGGAAAAGGGAGTTGTTGAATGAGAATAATCAACATTGGCAGCTAGGGAGCCTGCGTTCAAGTTGACGCCGAGTTACATCGTATTGTATAGTCCCGGACCACATACAAAGTATAAGTTACGAGTCTGAGTCCACTTACCATGGCAACAACACGAACTATTAACCTTATGCATACTGTACTCATTCAAGCTAATATTGATGGATCAGATGTGTCGTAGGCTGATCATGAGCTCTCTCCACATTCCGTGTAATTTGAAATCATGATACAGTCGAGAATCACCGCAACAATTCTTTTCTTCCCACAGCAAGTAAAAATCGCCTCACTGTCATGACTTGTGTCCGAGTACCCTAGGGGTAAATAGATGCCTTCGACACCCTCAGCCCGAGGCCGCCCTTCGAACTGAGCTCCGGGCTGGCCCATACTTTTCCCCACATCATTTGATTTCTCACAGGTTCAACAGGGAAAAAAAATGGAGTTACTATATCTCCGTCATGACTGTCCTATCTGAGTCATAATCTGACATCTTCTTTGCAAAGCTCAGAGACATGAGTGGGCATATCAGACTGTTGTGCAGCCTTTCCACCACGGTGTAAACCTATAGGTGAGATAGCTTTGGTCTGCTTCTGCTGTAGGACAAGATGACACAAAAATGCCGAGCACAAATAAATGCATGATGTACTTTAGTGCGCCGCAGTAATGTAAATGCTGTTCCGAGAGGAAGACGAATACAGAGTCAGGAAGACATAAGACACAGTATTCAAGTACACGTCGCTTCGAGCCAGCTCTACTTTTGACTGTATTTCTTCCTCGTTTGCATCTCATACCCGCCCCTGATCGATAAAGTCGCAATGGAAGGCCGGCACGAGAGCGCACAGGAATAGAGGAGAAACGCGAATTTCAATGATGACCTATATGCAGAGAACAGAGATTTAGAATTCATTTCAGAAAACGCTACTGTAGTTGCGGAGATCTTGAAGTGGTTTTGATCGAAACAAGTCGTAAAACAAGACAGACGACAGGGCTGTACGATGATGAGGCGCTCAAAGTTGTTAACGTCGCTTGTCTTGATGCCGCGTCTCGGGTTATGAACCGCATTATACGCAGAGGGAGGAGGGCGACCGCCGACCAGTACTGTATGCAAGATTGTTGATGAGCCAATGTGCGCGACATGTCCAATGTCCTAAAAGACACGTACTTCATGGCGCGCAGGTGATTTCGGACGGAGGATGAGAGACAGGGAAGCAAGGGAGTGGGGGAATGCTTCGCTACTCGTTCGGGAGCAACCCCGACGCGACGTGACACAGCGGGCACGGACCAGCATGAGAATAGTACGTTACCTCAAGTACCACACCTCAGCGGTTCCCTTCAAATCCTTGACTTGACGCATTGCATAGTTCGAAGATTCTTAAACACATCATAACTTGTACTGTAGCTGCTTGTGTTAAAAAGGTGTTGCGCACCGACACGAGATGGGTCAAACGGAGGAGGGTATGAAATGGTCTAATGGACACGAACTTGTTGATACAGCTATGGTCCAGCACCGAAAATGACGGGACAAGGGCAGGGCGGGAACGAGTCGTGCGATTCAGTGTTGCCACGATCATGTCATGTGGGCGCATTCAAGTTTCTACGCGTCGGCCCCAACGGGGAACATCCGTGATCCAGCCCGGGTTGCACTGATGACCTTGCTCTGGCTCCTCTGACCTCGCGTAGTCATTCCTCTCCGCCCTCTGCATCCAGCATCTCCACCCAAAGCACTAATACATTCCAACATGGTATGGAGCATGGAATTGCGAAATGATGTCGACACGGTCTTATCTGTGAGCGGTATCCTCTCTCCTCTTCCGTAAACCTCTCAAAGAACTGCCTCACAGGGCTCCCCTTGCTTCCATAATACAATCACCTCTACCGCCTGGTACAAATTTCCCATTTTATGTCGACATGTCCCCCATTGCGAGCTGCATGTAAAAGCCAGGAACATGTTACTTCCATTGGAGCGGCGTAGACTCACTGGCACATGGCAGCATGCGGTTATGACCCCGGGGCCCTTCTTCGAGCTGCACACACCATGTCTCGGGCCTCACACTAATGAGGTTGCTTTACTAAATCCATTTGTCTTGTCTGTCTCCTAAGATCTGCTCGTTCGTCCTGTGTCATCTCGGCTTGAGAAAGTTGCACGTATTCTCCTGTGATAAAGTACCATCGCGTCGTGGCTCCTACTAGTACCGGGATAGCAACGAAACAAAGTTAAGAGGCCTAACAACCTATTACTCTAACACGCCAGAGCGAGCTGAGCGGACCAAAACGTCCCTCTTCCAGCCACTCCCTCTGAGCTCAATGCTACCGCACAGTATCGTACTTCAAGACGCGGGGTAGAACCTACGCTTCTAAAAGCGAGGCTAAAAACGTGGGGCAACAGATTAGTATTAACAGCTATAAGGAGGTACAGGTTTGGTATCAAGAAAAGGAATGGAATAGCGAGTGAACGACTCGGGTCGGGATGTAAGAACGAAAGGGAAGATAAGTGTCCCAGGAGCATGTCGATGATTAGGGGCTGACAAAGTTATTGTACGCCGGGCAAAGGCCCCTCCATTGGTCTGGACAGAACAATCACGTATCCATAAGCCTTCAGATACACAGATAGATCGTGCTAGGACGTACCATCAATAGTATCCTTCGTCGAAACCTCAGGGACATCCTCTGCTAATACGATAGCGAGGCCCCTGTGATGTAAACGCATCAGTACGTCGACAATCTACAGTCGCATCGAAAAAAAAAGCTCCAACTTACTTCACCAACTGCCAGACGATGTTGCTGTGAAGGAACCACGGACCAGGGTTGTCAGTGAAGAACCGAATCGTCACAGCATCTACCGCGCCACCGATGCTCACGACATCACGGATGACAGGATTGTCGAAGTTGTAGGTCGAGCTACCAGCACTGCGGACAACGTGGAATGAGTGTCCATGTAAGTGGATAGGCTTGTGAATAACAACAGTCAACATCCACTGATAACAACAAGGGCTTTCTGCACTCACCGGCGGTCCATCGACACTACCTCCGGGAATCGTAATTTCTATGCTTTTACCAGGTTGAAGACCGTAGATGCTTCCTCTAGGGTTAAGATCGGCCGCGCTTGTAGCGCCATTCAGTATTTGGAGCAACACCGGGACCTGAGGAGGATTGAAGGTAAACCCATTTACGAAATACTTGGTGTTGTCAGAGCCCTCGGAGTGTGTCAATGACCATGTACCTCGCTTAGAAAGTGGTGCTTACGAGCGTGAGTCCAAGATTGATGTTGATGTCAGCGCCACCAGGGAAGGGTCGACCGGGCTAAATTACATGGTATCGTGATAAATCACTAAACCAGCCAATTCAAACTTACCACAGGGACCGGATTGAGTGGCTAGACGTTCAGATTGTTATCTTAATAAAGGGGAGAAGAGGTATGTAACGTACATGAAGATCCGTTTCAAGGAGCGGTTGCACGCTCGTAGGGATATCCACAGCGGGATCGCTGTTTGGATCCCTGGGTGGGGCCCCCTTGTAGCGAAGAATGGCCACATTAGCAGAACCAGTGAATTTCCGGTTCAGAAAATCGGTGGGGGGAAGGGCACGAATCCCTTTGCACGTTAAGTCAGATCGCGCAAGTTCGGCGAACCGTGAATAACACACAGTAATTGTCAATTAGTTGGTTGGCATTGAGCTGAGAAACGTTAAGGCGAAGTCAAGCATGAAGGTCAATTAAAATCGACTCACAACAACCGAATAACGTTGACCTGTTTAAGACATTCATCGCAGTCAGCATTGTGAAACATTGCCTCAGGTCTGCTTACCAGCAAAGATCTCAAGAGAATCGACGATTACGGGCTGAACATTGTTGCCGTCAACCTCTATGATAGTAAATTGATGGCTGTCGATTGAGAAGTCATAAGCAGGATCGCAAGAGATAGAGACAATGCGGAGCCGGTAGCTGTTGTTGATACCACACGTCAACTTCATTCAGTACAATATTGAGTTGCAACACCGACCGTAAACCCCGTGTAACATTCACCACAGCGAGAGGTGCGCTAGGACCACCAACAAAACGGCCCTTTCCGTTAATTAAGGTGGAGTTGAACTGTCTTGGAGAATGTTCAGCCTGGGCGTCCAAAAATCAAGAAAAAGCATAAACACTCACGGACGCAGCGGAGCCACTAAGGAACTGTAGTGATACCAATCCCCAAGTGTAATAACGGTATCCGCTGCGAGAGGTGGGTTTATCAATAGCCCACTTAAACCCTTACATCTGACCCACCGTTATCAACGTCATATAGACGCCGGTGAGGGTCATTCGGATCATAAATGACGAGAGGTCCACGCAATCCGTCACAAGATTGAGCCTTGAACTGACTCTGATACAAATATGTACCCTGTGATGCCAGACGTAAATGCCAGAGTCCAAAGTTATGGAAATAGTAAGTGTGCAGTACCGCTTGCTCAATTGCATTGAACTTGTAGATGAAGCTTTCATTCGGTATAATAGGGCACTGGGTGACGAAGGCAGGGCCGTCTACGTAATTGGTTGTGCTTTGGAAGATACCGTGCCAATGCTGCGGAGAATAAACACCTGGATTCTGATGACGTGAAAGATAACCTTACAACAGTAGTTACAACATCCAACGAAGGATCTTGCAGATTATTGATGACGTTGAGCGCAAAGTCGTCGCCCTGGATGTGACTTACTAAAAGCCAGACATGGGGACTATACTGAGAGATCTACCTTATTTGCTTGGATTAATGGACCAGGGAATTCACCATTGACAAGGGTAGCTCTGCAAAGAGGGCGGTCAATGAAACTACCTGTAATAATCGCAATGAAGGGAGACTTACTGGCGTTGGAACCCGTCTGGAGCTATCTGAGCGTTGACGATGGTAAGATCAGAAACAGGACCAACAGTAGTAGCCTGAGCTTGGAAGCTCGTTGATAAAACGACAAAGAACGCAACAAGAGAGAGGGACCGCATGATTGCACCGAGGAAACAAGGTGAGAAGTTGAAATGGGCAGGTTCGGGGAACCTGAAAAGAATCGAGATGGTTTTTGGGGCATTTTATAGTTTAACTGGACGGGCACGGCCATGAGGGTGTCAATTGGTTTAGAAACTCAGGGCCTTCGCACTGTCTTGCAAATGAAAAGAAAGGGGAATGCAAACTAGGCACCACGTACTAGCACGTCGGAGTACGCGCTGTTACGAAATAAAATGCTAAAAAACAAAATTTACCCGGTCCGTTCACATTAGATTTTTCCCTGAAACGGTATATTATCTAACTTTCCTTGTTCCCCAATACCAAAACAATAAAACAAACACACACCAGAAACCCTGGGCCTAATGACCGCAGCGTCGAGCAAGGCTTCGAGAGAAACAAACCGTCCAAAATCCAGCAGAGGTACCAACCCCTTAAAACAAAAAACTGACAAGACATCAGCACACGTCTGCCAGTTTTACCCGCTAAGGCACACACCTGCCAACCGTGACATATCGGCTAAAGCTACTGAATAGGAAATACAATACCTTCCACAAGCGACCGCTTCGGCGCTCTTCCCACCGCAGCTGGGGCCACATAGTGTAGAACTTAACAAGCCCTATTGCAAAGGGCCTATGCCCCTTCCCCAAACTCCTGGGATGGAAAGGACCAAAGAGGGCCACTCACGAATGAACCACTGACCCTCCCAACCCTTTGAGGTGTTCCCTCAGGCTGCCTCTCCCAAAGGAAACCGGTATTAAAATCGACAGTAATAGAGTTCTTGACCCCGGACGACCCCGTAAATAGCCGAAGCGTAATTACTGTAGTCCCAACTCTGTACAACTGCCTAATTGGAATCAGACCTCCCCGGGCCGGTCCCCTTAAACTACAGTAACTCACGTGTCTTCTGACAAAAAAACACTCAACCCATGCACACCAAGACAAGCTTAAGTCACCGGTTCCACCATATCTTTCTCTGAGCATATCTAGTTATCGCGATTTAAGCTGCAACACTGGCCGCAGGGTGACTTGTGACTCGTCAGCGCGTGTCCTTTTTTCTCTCGTGACCGTCTCACCACCTGTTTAGGGTAGGACCGGCTCGGGCCTGGCCCCGGAAAGTTTATATCAGAGTCAAGGCAAACGAGCGACTACGAAATGAGGGGTAACAATGACTGCGTACATAACTAACGCATGTCTTGTAAAAAACAGTCCGAAAAAGATGTCTGGTAAAGGTCCTAACGCCGATCGTTCATTGTGGGTACCCAGAAAGTAACGGTAGCCACATCGTCTACGGGGGTATGAAAAATTACGCTCTATTTGCACTTTACAAGCCAGATAAAGTCGCAATAAGAAGCGAACGATCACGTTTATCCGGCTGTGGTGACGAACTTGTTATAAGCAGGGCAGAGCTTCTCCCAACGACCTAGACGGAATACGTTTCAACGCACGGTGGCGACGGTTGGCTTAATTACATACCTGGTATTGCAGCGAGATCTGACTTCACATCGGGCACGTCCTCCGCAAAGACCACGGCGAATCCCCTAACATAGTCGGCCTATCAGTAAGAGTGATACGCTGAAGGTATGGCCAACCTAATCAGGTGCCAATCTATGTGGCAATGGAAAAACCATGGGCCAGGGTTATCAGTGAAGAATCGAATCGTGACGTTATCGCTGTTGTTGCCAATGCTCACAACGTCACGAATGACAGGATTATCAAAGTTATAGGTTGAACTTCCAGCACTACGAACCACGTGGAATGAGTGCCCGTGCAAGTGCACAGGGTGCTTATCAATAAATCACAGCACCCATCAGTATTACGATCACTGTAAGATTGCATTCTGAACTCACAGGTCCTCCAGCAGCACCAGCAGGAATCGTGAGCTCAACACTCTTGTTTCGCCCAAGACCATAGATACTTCCCGCAGGAACGAGGTCCGACGCCTTCTGAGCGCCGCTCAGGATCTGGAGCAGTACGGGGACGTTAGGCAGGTCAAACGTGACGCCATTTACAGCGAAATTTGCGGTCGTAGCGTTCTATCATGATTGTTTTAGGGTCTGTATCTTTCTTGGAAGAAATAGCATCTACCCGTGTAGCGTTCAAATTGATGTTGATGTCGGCACCGCCTACAAAAGGTTTGCCTGGCTGGACCATGATTTTGAAGGATGAGGATGCAATCTACACTGGAAGAACTTACCACTGGCGTCGGAACGAGTGGCTAAATATGCAACACATCAGCTGTGTAAACAGGAACAACCTTGAGAGCATACATGGAGGTCAGTCTCGTTAAGTGGCAGTACGCTTTTCGGAATGTTTTTAGTGGGGTCGGTGGATGGATCCTGATCCGATGCCCCATTATAACGAAGGATAGCAAGGTTGGTGAGGCCGGTGTAGTTCTGTTCTGCGATTGCTGAGGCATTGGGGAGAGCACGGATCCCTACGCAGATTAGCCCAGAGCACAGAAGTCTACATGTAAGGTGAGAAATTTACAATAATTATCAATCGGTAAGCTTGCGTGGAGCTGTGGCCGTAAGAAATTTTATAGCAGAAGGATATGTAAAACTGGCTCACAACGAACGAGTATCGTTGGCCTGTTTGGACATAAGTCATTGCCGTAAATCATTTCAGGCTTTCTTACCTGCAAATATCCGGATTGAATCGACCACTAGGGGTTGGACATTGTTACCATCAGCTTCGATAACTGTCATGTTATGACTGTCGATCGAGAAAAAAAAATTGGGATCGCATGAGATAGACACGAGACGGAATCGGTAACTGTTACGGTGTAGCATGTGAGGCCCTGAACCTCTATTTGAAGTGACATGCGAAACACTGACCAGAGGCCATGTTGAACGTTTACTACAGCGAGGGGAACGGCAGGACCTCCAGGATAGCGTCCCTTTCCGTTGATCAGGGTTGAATTGAAATCACTTCATTGGATTGTCTAGCATCCAGACATCAGAAAGAGTTGGTTACGTACGCGATCGCCGGTGCAGCCGTCGAGACATAGTGATACCAATCCGCAAGAGTTATCACGGTATCCTCTAGTGTAAATGTGTTTGTCAAATGTCATTCCAACGTTCAGGATATCCCTCACCGTTGTCAATGTCATAGAGGCTATGATGGGGGTCATCTGGATCGTATATAACCAAGGGTCCACGCAAGCCATCACAATACTGGGCCTTGAAATGGCTATGGTACCAGAATGTCCCCTAAAGATAGCGTCGAATTTTAAGCCCTGGGGATAGACTAAGGTCTTACAGCTTGATCGTGCACAGGAAACATGTATTCAAAGCTCTCTTTAGGTATGAGAGGGCACTGAGTCACAAATGCGACACCATCTTCATAGTTTGTATTTTTTTGATGAATGCCGTGCCAATGCTGCGGAAGGCCTGCGTCTTTGATCCTGAGTCCATGAAAAGGAAAGAAATCTCACTATAGATGTTGCCAAGTCCATGGTCTGATCCGTAAGCTTGTCGGTGACACGAATGCTGAACGTCGAACCCTAACAGGTGAAGTATCAGAACTAAGGCATTAAGCCGAGCATTGAGCATCCTTCAAGCCTCACCTTATCCGCCTTGAGTAATGGGCCAGGGAAGGTTCCTTCGGCAAGAGTCACGCTACGAAAGAGGGGCTATTATTCCTAGTGCTGGCTGTGCTGGTTGCAAGCGACTCACGAGCGATTGTACCCATCTGGAGCTATGTCAAAGTTGTGGATCGTAAGAGCTGCATTAGGGCCGAGGGAGCGACAAGCCCCGCCTGAAATAATTGTAAGAAGAAAAAATGAGCGGAGGTGCATTGATGCCAAGGAACAACAAGAGGGAAGGTGTGGTGAGATGAGGCGTCTCGTAGTGCGTTCATGTAATTTATACGATACCGCAGCAATCTCACTTAGGAAGTCGCACTGGAGAAGGCCATGGCGCGGTATACCCGAATTAGATCGGAGGCGTTGTATGAAGTTGCGATTGGCCAGCAAAAACGACTCGGAATTGATTCAAAGTTACGAAATAGAAGGTTGGACTGAAAGAACAGGAGGCATATGGACACAACGTATGTATGTCGGGCCAAGCATGTGTATGCAGCATACACCCACTGCGTTGGCGAAGATCCGCAAAGTTCGGTAACTGCTCCGGACCGAGCGTTGCCGTCACTAGCATGCGCGGCACGGAGGACCGGCAAATTCCTCGGGCTCGGACTGTGTCACTGGGGTTGAGCTGAATCTATTGGTGAAACGTTCTTTGTCACCCAACCTGCGTGTGTTACCACTCCACGATCATCGCTACTGCCATAGCAGCCGACCTTCGCAGGCGGCCGCGGCGTCGTCATTGCACTCTTATATGAAACCGATTGAAGCGCAGCCGCTGCGCGCGACTTTGTAATCTCAGCTGCACGTACGGTCGGATGATTTCTCTCATGTTCCTTGGTACTGACCCATGAAACTGCATGGAGTCTGAGGCCCCCGTTATATATTTTTAACTCGCGTCTCGCCACGAACAGGTCATTCAATTTCACAACTTCTCACTTATATCTACTAACCTGAGATGTGCCTTATCCACTTCGCGTCTCACCACGACAGAGGAAACTAAGCCTCCACACCGCGCATGGCGCATGACGGGTTGACGGCAACTTGAATACATCCTCCACCCTCCGGGCCTCACTTGAGTAGCTTTGAATCGCTTGCTAACTTACTTAGGACTCGGACACTTGAGCAAACCACAAGTCCATCCTTCCGAGTCTTTACTGGATGCTCTTCTCCAAGTCAAGAAACAATTTATTCATAAGGCGAAGCGCACACCGGTACTTCAATTGGATATCAACTCGCTTGCTTGATTCTAACTAGCTCTTTGTGGCATTACATCTTGACACCCTGAAGTTGTCATGCGGGTGTGTTCATCGTTGTTGCCTCTAAATGTTGCGGCACCCGCAGCCGGCATTGCCCTTCTGAGTCTATGTAACAATGGCCTCACCAGCGCCCGGCGGCCTTGCTGGCAGAGAGAGAACAAAACGAACAAATGTTATGATTTGGAGACAGAAGACGTGTTGTTGATACGGGAGAAGTAGCCGAAGTTATTTACAGGTTATGCGATAAAGCCCGTTGTCATTTACGAGTCATCCGGTTCAAGTTGCCAGTGGAATGTAGTTGTGGTGAAATTATATGTAGAAGCGAGTTCCATTCAAATTTGTGGACATTGCAAACTGTACATGTGGAGTTTCCAGTCGGAACCTTTCCACAAAGGCGGTTCAGATGATCCATACATAGGAAAGGTGTCACGTCGGTTCAATATTACAGTAGTGTACTAAGGACTGGGCGGTCGATCACCCGCATTGAACCCTGCAGGCAAGGTAAAAGTATGAATTCCAGATTCCACGACGCCGACTATCGCATTCCCCGCCGTAATCGTTACTATAGTACCGCAGAAGTCCTTCAGAAGATTTGCCAGTTCTGCAAGTGTCCGTAAATGCGTAGCTATCTCGTGGAAATTACTGTACTTGTACGAACATCGGGCCTGGTATTATAATAAGTTACCATGTTGACGCGGCAAGATCACACATCCTCAAAAAACATCTGGGCGCCATAATAACTCCTCTGTAATACGACGTGCGGCGTGCTTCGTTACTTATACTCCTCCCTATCGTAATCTAGCCTGCGAGCACCAACTTCTCATTTGCATTCGACGACGGCCAGCTTACCCCTTTGCTATTCGACTCGGAACAACATTTACTATCCGTGGTTGGGCGAGTTGTTGGAGCCAAGCAAGAGGAAGAAGGCCAATCTCGTCAAGCTCGACATGCTCTCTTCTCCGACAGTTTCCGGAATGGGCCGAAAACCGCAAAACTGTCGCCGAACGAAGGACGCTTATGTCATGTGACCCTGAAGTTCTGAACGCCCATTCACCTGTCTGTCTTCACATTCCCATTTCCTTGACTAGAAATGCCAACGTCGTGGCCTCCAACCTTGCTTGTAGGGGGGGGGGGCAGTTGGAGCGAGGGGATGAGAGGTCGATATGTCCCTACCATTCTGGCGAAGGCTCATGATTCAGGGCAGGCCCTCGCTTTTTTTTTCGTGCCCAAGCTCGAGGACGCACTTTTCGATAAACTCACTTCACACCCAGATGTGAGAGACAACTTGAAGGCAGGCGCGCTTCTGCGGTCTGTACACTCTAGAACTGCCCCTGGAACTCTGTGTCATCTCGGCTTGAGGAGTTTCACGTATTCTGCTATGATAAAGCACCATCCGTCGTGAGCTCCTTCTACCAGTACCGAGAATGGCAACGAAACGAGATTGAGAGCCCTAACAGCCTCTTAAAATAACGCGCCTAAGCGAGGTGAGCGGGCCCAGAACGTCCCTCTCCCAGCCGCTCCCTCTGAGTTCCATGCTTACCGGGCAGTACTGTACCTGCTAAAGCTACTGTACAGTATGCGAAGTACAACACCTTCCGGAAGCGACCGCTTAGGCAGTCCTCGAACCTCAGCCGAGGCCACATAGAACTTAGCAAGCCCCACTTACTGTACCTCTACCATTACAAAGACCACCCAAAGGGCCTATGCCCCTTCCCCAAATTCCCGGTATGGAAACGACCTAAGAGAGCCACTCACGAATGAACCACCGACCCTCCCAAGTGTTCCCTGCCTCTCCCAGAGGAAACCGGAGGGAAAGCGTATTTTAAAACCGATCCTAATAGAGTTCTTGACCCCAGACGACCCCGTAAATAGCCGAAGCGTGATAAATCCCAACTCCGTACAACTGCCCCAATTGGAATCAGACTCGGATATCCCTGTCCCCTTAAACTACAGTAACGCACGTGTCTTGTAACAAAATAACTCTCAACCCATGCACACAAAGACAAGCTTAAGGCTCGAGTCACCAGTCACCAGTTCCACTACAGTATATCTTTCTTATGGAGCGTATCTAGTTATCGCGATTTCAGCTGCAACACTGGCCGCAGCAGATGACTCGTGACACGTCAGTGTGTGCCCTATTTTTTTTTCTCTTGCACCTTTAGGGCCGGCTCGGGCCTGGCCCCGGAAAGTCTATATCAGAGTCACGGCAAAACGAGCGACACCGAAACGAGGGGTAACAATGACTGCGTACATAACTAACGCATGTCCTGTAAAAACAGTCCGAAAAAAAAGCCCGGTAAAGGTCCTTACCCCGATCGTTCACGGTGGGTACTCAGAAAGTAACGGTAGCCATATCGTCTACGGGGTATGAAGAATTACGCGCTATTTGCACTTTTCAACTTGAAGCCAGATAAAGTCACGATAAGAAGCGAACGGCCAAGTTTATCCGATTGTGTTAATGAACTTGTTATAAGTAGGGCAGAGCTGTTCCCAACGATCTAGACGGAATACGTTTCGACGCATGGTGGCAATGGTTGGCTAAATAACATACCTGGTATTGCGGCGAGATCTGACGTCACATCGGGCACGTCCTCCGCAAAGACCACGGCGAATCCCCTAACATAGTCGACCAATCAGTAAGAACCATACGTTCAAGGTATGGCCAACCTAATCAGGTGCCAATCTATGTGGCAATGGAAAAACCATGGGCCAGGGTTGTCAGTGAAGAATCGAATCGTGACGTTATCTTGAATTCCGCCGGTGTCGTTGCCAAGGCTCACAACGTCACGAATGACAGGATTATCAAAGTTGTAGGTCGGACTTCCAGCACTACGAACCACGTGGAATGAGTGCCCGTGCAAGTGCACAGGGTGCTTATCCATGAATGACAGCACTCATCAGTATTACGATCACTGTAAGATTGCATTCTGAACTCACAGGTCCTCCAGCAGCACCAGCAGGAATCGTGAGCTCAACACTCTTGTTTCGCCCAAGACCATAAATACTTCCCGGAGGAACGAGATCCGACGCCTTTTGAGCGCCGCTCAGGATCTGGAGCAGTACGGGGACGTTAGGCAGGTCAAACGTGACGCCATTTACAGCGAAATTTGCAGTTGTAGCGTTCTGTCAAGATTTTTTTAGGGTCTGTATCTTTCTTGGAAGAAATAGCATCTACCCGTGTAGCGTTCAAATTGATGTTGATGTCGGCGCCCCCTACAAAAGGTTTGCCTGGCTGGACCATGATTTTGAAGGATGAGGACGCAATCTACACTGGAAGAACTTACCACTGGCGTCGGAACGAGTGGCTAAATATACAACACATCAGCTGTGTAAACAAGAACAGCCCCGAGAGCATACATGGAGATCAGTCTCTTGAAGTGGCAATAAACTCTTCGGAATGTTTTTAGTGGGGTCGGTGGATGGATCCTGATCCGATGCCCCACTATAACGAAGGATAGCAAGGTTGGTGAGGCCGTTGTAGTTCTGTTCTGCGATTGCTGAGGCATTGGGGAGAGCACGGATCCCTACGCAGGTTAGCTCAGAGCACAGAAGTTTACATGTAGGAAGCTAAGAAATTTACAATAATTATCAATCGTTAAGCCTGCGTGGAGCTGTGACCGTAAGAAATTTTATAGCAGGAGGATATGCAAAACTGACTCACAACGAACGAGTAGCGTTGGCCTATTTGGACGTAAGTCAATTGCCGTAAATTCTTTCAGCCTTGCTTACCTGCAAATATCTGAATTGAATCAACCACTAAGGGTTGGACATTGTTACCGTCAGCTTCGATAACTGTCATCTTGTGGCTGTCAATCGAGAAAAAAAAATTGGGATCGCATGAGATAGACACCAGACGAAATCGGTAACTGTTACGGTGTAGCATGTGAGGCCCTGAACCTCTCTTCGAAGTGACATGTGAAACACTGACCTGTGGCCTTGTTGAACGTTTACCACAGCGAGGGGAACGGAAGGACCTCCAGGATAGCGTCCCTTTCCGTTGATCAGGGTTGAATTGAATTGACTTCAATGGATAGTCTAGCATCCGAACATATGAAAGAGTTGGTGACGTACGCGATCGCCGGTCCAATCGGCGAGAGATAGTGATACCAATCGGCAAGAGTTATCACGGTATCCTCTAGTGAGAATGTGTTTGTCAAATGCCATTCCAACGTTCAGGATATCCCTCACCGTTGTCAATGTCATACAGACAACGATGGGGGTCATCTGGATCGTATATAACCAAGGGTCCACGCAAGCCATCACAATACTGGGTCTTGAAATGGCTATGGTACCAGAATGTTCCCTAAAGATAGCGTCGAATTTTAAGCCCTGGAGATAGAATAAGATCTTACAGCTTGGTCGTGCACAGAAAACCTGTATTCGAAGCTCTCTTCAGGTATGATAGGGCACTGAGTCACAAATGCGACACCATCTTCATAGTTTGTATTTTTTTGAAAAATACCGTGCCAATGCTGCGGAGGGCCTGCATCTTTGATCCTGAGTATATCAAGGGGAAAGAAATCTCACTATAGATGTTGGCAAGTCCAACCTCGGATTTGTAAGCTTGTCGATGACACGAACGTTGAACGTAGAACCCTAACAGGTGAAGTATCAGAACCAAGGAATTAAGCCGAGCACTAAGCATTCTACAAGCCCCACCTTTTCTCCCACGAGTAATGGGCCAGGGAAGGTTCCTCCGGCAAGAGTCGCGCTACGAAAGAGGGACTAGTCAGAGGGTTATTCCTACTGCTGACTGTGTGGCCTGAAAGCGACTCACGGGCGTTTGTACCCATCGGGAGCTATGTTACGGTTGATGATCGAAAGAGCGGCATTAGGGCCGAGTGCGCAACTTGAAGCCCCGCCCGAAATAATTGTAAGAAGAAAAAATGAGCGCAAGTGCATTGATCCCAAGGAACACCAACAGGGAAGGAGTGGTGTGATGAGGTGTCTCGTGGTGCGTTGATGTACTTTATACGATACCGCAGTAATCTCACGAAGTCGCACTGGAGAAGGCCATGATGGCGCGGTATACCCGAATGGAGATCCGTAAATCAGAGGCGTTGTATGAAGTTGCGATTCGCTAGCAAAAACGGCTCGGAATTGGTTCAAGGTTACGAAATAGATGGTTGGACTGAAAAGACAGGAGGAATGTCGACATCATGATAAGGTATGTACGTCGGGCCAAGCAGTGTGTGCATACAGCAATAAACCCCTGCGTTAGCCGCGGAGGTCTACGAGGTTCGGTTGACAGCCCCGGGCCGAGCTTCTGGCTCACTGGCCCGGGTATGCGCGCCACGGGGAAGTTTAACAACTGTCCCTCGGACTCGGACTGGGTCGCAGGCGGCGGCGTCATCGCACTCTTATATGAAACCGATTCATGCGCAGCGCGACTTTGGAATCCCAGCTGCACGTCGGCCGATTTCTCCCCATGTTCCTTGATACTGACCCATGAAGCTGCATAACCCTCGTTATATATTTTTAACTCGCATTTCGCCACGAACAGTTCATTCAATTTTACAACTCCTTACTTGTATCTACTAACCTAAGATGTGCCTCATCCACTTCGCGTTTCACCACGTCAGAGGAAACTAGGCCTCCACACCGGTCAGGTCACGTGCATGCTGACTAGTCGGTGACTGCGAAACGACCGTGACTTTTGACCTTGCCGTGGGAATGCCAAAATGGCTTATTAATCACTGATCTGATGTTATCAGAGTCTTATCGTCGAATCGATAAATTCGATCTGCTAATCTATTTGATTTCATGAAATCGTCACTGGATCCCGTCACGTGACCGTAGCGCGTCTCAAAGTCTAGACAAGAAATTAGAGCTCTATAAGCTCGTGCACCAGGGGAAGAAGACATTGATATAGAGATTTATCACGCTCTTGATAGTGTACTTCATCATATTTAGCATACTACGCGTGGTACATTCAAGTTATATGTTACAAAAGATTTGCCACCATCCGTCGGCCCGTCGCCGCCGCCCATTACATCAGCGACTCAGGCGAAGTCACGGTCGTTTGCAGTCGCCGACCCCCGACCCCCATGGTCAGATGACTTGCCCGACTGCCACGACTAGTCGCCGACCGGCACATCACTGCTCCACACCGCGCACGGCGCATGGCGGGTTGACTGCAACTTGAATACATCCTCCACCCTCCGAGCCTCACTTGAGTCGCTTTGAGTCGCGTGCTAACTTACTTGGGACTCAGACACGGTGACGTGTACTACTAGGGATTGGGCGGTCGATCACCCGCATATAACCCTGCAGGAAAGGAAGGTAAAATTATGACATCCAGATTCCACGGCGCCGGCTATCGCATTCCCCGCCATGGTCGTTACTATAGTACCCCAGAAGTCCTTAAGAAGATTTGCCAGTTCTGCAAGTACCCGTAAATGCGCAGCTATCTCGTGAAAAATTACTTGTACGAACATCGGACCTGTTTATTACCGCACGGCAAGATATCATACATTCTTGAAAATTTTCTCGACGCCATAATAATTCTTCTGCACGACTTGCTTCGGGACTGTCTACTTATAGTCTTCCCCTATCGCCGTGATCTACCCTGCGAGCGCCAACTTCTCATTTGCATTCGACAACGGCCAGCTCACTCCTTTGCTGTTCGAATAACATTTAATATCCGTGGTTGGGCGAATGGCTGGAGCCCAGCGAGACGGAGAAGGCTGATGCTGTCAAGCTCCGAGTCGGCGACATGCTCTCTTGCTACTCTGCCGGACGTGCGGCTCTCCTGAATGGAGGTTTCTCACTAGCGGTACTTGAAAACGCTCACAGCTGTTCTACATGATCCAGTGCTGCCAGGTTGAAGTAACTTCGCGACGCCGCCGCAAAACCGCAAAACTGTCGCCGAACATGAAGGACACTTACTATGTCATGTGAAGCTGAAGTTCTGAATCGCCCATTCACGTGTCTGCATTCACGTTCACATTTCCTTGACTAGAAATGCCAACGTTGTTGGCTCCAACCTTGCTTGTAGGGGGGAGGGACAGTGAGAGTGAGGGGGATGAGAGCTCGACATGTTCCTATCATTGCACAGTCACTTCACATTGTTACTACTGGTGAAAGCTCATGATACCGACTCAGAGCAGGCCAAGGAAAGGAAATAAGTGCTCTTATCTCGTTACATACACAGCAGTGTCATTCATCTGGTTACTCTACACAAAGTGACCTCGTCTTCTTCACCTTACTACTCACCTTTTTTGGCCGCTATGCTTTGCCCAACTTGAAGCTCCAACATGTCTTCTGACAAGAAAATCTCAACCCATGCACACAAAGACAAACTTAAGGGTCGAATCACCGGCTCTATATAGCTTTCTTATGGAGCTATCTAGTAGTTGTCGCGATCTGTGCTGAAACACTGGCCGCAGGGTGACTCGTAGTTCCAGTGCGTGCCCTTATTTTTTCTCGTGACTGTTTAGCGTAGGGCCGGGCCGGGACGGTCCCAGAAAGTTTATATTCAGAGTCAAGGCAAACGAGCGACTACGAAATGAGGGGTAACAATGACTGCGTACATAACTAACGCATGTCTTGTAAAAAAGGGTCAAAAATAAAAGGCTGGTTAAAGGTCCTTACGCCGATCGTTCACTGCGGGTGCTCGGCAAGTAACTTTAAGAAAATCAGCCACACCGTCAACGGGGTATGAAGAAGCGCTATTTTCGATTTTCAAGCCAGATCAAATCGCTATAAGAAGCGAGCGATCAGATTTATCCGCCTGTCTTGATAAAGTTGTTATATGCAGTGCAGAGCTTCTTCCAACGACCTAGACGGAATACGTTTCGATGCATAGTGGCAGCAGTTGGCTAAATGACATACCTGGCGGGGTGAGCTTTGGCACATCGGGCAGGTCCTCCGCAAAGACAACGGCGAAACCCCTAGGATAGTCGACCTATCAGTAAGAATAATACGTTGCTAAGATCAAGGTATGCCAACTCGTTCATGTGCCAATTATTGTGGCAACGGAAAAGCCATGGGCCAGCGTTGTCAGTGAAGAATCGAATCGTGACGTTATCTCTCTTTTGGGGGCTGCCAATGTTCACAACATCACGGATGACAGGATTATCAAAGTTGTAGGTCGAACTTCCAGCGCTACGAACCACGTGGAATGAGTGCCCGTGCAAGTGCACAGGGTGCTTATCAATAAATGACGGCGCCCATCAGTATTACGATCCCTGTAAGATTGCATTCTGAACTCACAAATCCTCCAGCAGCACCAGCAGGAATCGTGAGTTCAACGCTCGCGTCTCGCCTAAGACCATAGATACTTCCCTTAGGAACGAGATCCGACGCTTTCTGAGCACCGCTCAGGAGCTGGAGCAAAATGGGGACGGTAGGCGGCACAAACGAGGCGCCATTGACAGAGAACTTTTGGGTTGTAGCGCTCTATCATGGCATTTTAGGGTGGGTATCTTTCTTGAAAGAAATGGCATCTACCCGTGTAATTTCCAAATTGATATTGATGTCGGCACCGCCTGGAAAGGGTTTGCCTGGCTGAACCATCATTTTGTAGGATGCGGGTACAGTCTGCACTGGAACAACTTACCACTGGCGTCGGAACGAGTGGCTAAATATACAATACATCAGCTATGTAAACAGGAACAGCCTCGAGAGCATACATGGAGATCAGTCTCCTTAAGTGGCAGTACACTTTTCGGAATGTTTTTAGTGGGGTCGGTGGATGGAACCAGAGCCGATGCCCCACTATAACGAAGGATAGCAAGGTTGGTGAGGCCGTAATAGTCCTGTCCTGTGGCGTGGGCATTGGGAAGAGCACGGATCCCTACGCAGGTTAGCACAGAGCATAGAAGTTTACATGCAGGGAGGTGAGAAATTTACAATAATTATCAATCGGTTGGTTTGCGTTGACCTGTGACAGTAAGAACTTTTATAGCAAGAGGATATGCAAAACTGGCTCACAACGACCGAGTAGCGTTGGCCTGTTTTGGACGTAAGTTATTGCCATAAATTTGTTCAGCCTTGCTTACCTGCAAATATCTGGATTGAATCAACCACTACGGGTTGGACATTGTTACCGTCAGCTTCGATAACTGTCATTTTGTGACTGTCGATCGAGAAAAGAAAATTGGGATCGCATGAGATAGACACGACACGGAATCGGTAACTGTTACGGTGTGGCATGTGAGGCCCTGAACCTCTATTTGAAGTGACACGTGAAACACTGACC
This sequence comes from Lactifluus pinguis, assembly GCA_003313945.1. Taxonomy (NCBI): domain Eukaryota; kingdom Fungi; phylum Basidiomycota; class Agaricomycetes; order Russulales; family Russulaceae; genus Lactifluus; species Lactifluus pinguis. The sequence continues at coordinate 24,322 of QLPA01001257.1, forward strand.
GGAGGCGTGATTGAACGTTTACCACAGCGAGGGAAACCTCAGGACCTCCATGATAGCTTCCCATTCCGTTGATCAGGGTTGAATTGAATTTACTTCATTGGATAGTCTAGCGTCCGAACATCAGAAAGAGTTGGTTACGTACGGGTTCGCCCCCGCAGTCGTCGAGACAAAGTGATACCAATCCGCAAGAGTTATCACGGTATTCTCTAGTGTGAATGCGTTTGTCAAATGTCATTCCAACGTTCAGGATATGCCTCACTGTCGTCAACGTCATAGAGACTACGATGGGGGTCGTTTGGATCGTATATAACCAAGGGTCCACGCAAGCCATCACAATACTGGGCCTTGAAATGGCTATGGTACCAGAATGTCCCCTAAAGATAGCGTCGAATTTAAGCCCTGGAGATAAACTCGGACTGGGTCTTACAGCTTGCTCTCCCGTAGGAAAGATATATTCGAAGCTCTCTTTAGGTATGAGAGGGCACTGAGTCACAGAGGCGACGCCATCTTCATAGTTTGTATTTTTTTGAAAAATACCGTGCCAATGCTGCGGAGGGCCTGCATCTTTGATCCTGAGTACATCAAGGGGGAAGAAATCTCACTATAGATGTTGCCAAGTCCATGGTCTTATCTGTAAGCTTGTCGGTGACACGAATGCTGAACGTTGAACCCTAACAGGTGAAGTATCAGGACTAAGGCATTAAGCCGAGCATTAAGCATTCTTCAAGCCTCACCTTATCCGCCTTGAGTAATGGGCCAGGGAACATTCCTCCGACAAGAGTCGCGCTACGAAAGAGGGCTAGTCAGAGGTTTATTTGGCTGTGCTACCTGCAAGCGACTCACGAGCGAGTGAACCCATCGGGAGCTATGACATAGTTTTTGATCGTAAAAGCTCCATTAGGGCCGATGACTGGGGGGTCGGCCCAAGCCCAGCCTGCCAGTGAGATAATTGTAAGAAGAAAAAAAGAGCGGAGGTGCATTGATGCCAAGGAACACCAACGGGGAAAGGGTGGCGTGATGAGGTGTCTCGTGGTGCGTTGAGGCATTTTATACGATACCGCAACACTCTCACTTGGGAAGTCGCACTGAAGAAAGCCATGGGGCGGTATACCCGAATGGAGAGCTGTAGATCGGAAGTGTCATATGAAGTTGGGATTGGCTAGCAAAAACGACTCGGAATTGATTCAAGGTTACAAAATAGAAGGTTGGACTGAAAGAACAGGAGGCGTATGTATGTCGGGCCAAGCAGTGTGTGTATGCAGCATACACCCACTACGTTGGCGGAAGTCCGCAAAGTTCGGTAACTGCTCCGGACCGAGCGTTGCCGCCACTAGCATGCGCGGCACGGAGGACCGGCAAACTCCTCGGGCTCAGACTGTGTCATGGGGTTGAGCTGAATCTATTGGTGAAACGTTCTTTTGCTATCTTTGTCACCCAACCTGCGTGTGTTACCACTCCACGATCATCGCTATTGCCATGGCAGCCGACATTCGCAGGCAGCCGCGGCGTCGTCATTGCACTCTTATATGATACCGATTCAAGCGCAACCGCTGGGCGCGACTTTGGAATCTCAGCTGCACGTACGGTCGGATGGTTTCTCCCCATGTTCCTTGATACTGCCCCATGAAGCCTGAGGCCCTCATTATATATTTTTAACTCGCGTTTCGCCACGAACAGACCATTCATTTTCACAACTTCTTACTTATATCTACTAACCTAAGATGTGCCTCACCCACTTCGCGTCTCACCACGGCAGCGGAAACTAGGCCTCCATACTGCGCATGGCGCATGGCGGGTTGACGGCAACTTGAACACTTCCTCCACCATTCGAGCCTCACTTGAGTCGCTTTCAGTCGCTTGCTAACTTACTTGGGACTCGGACACTCTAGCAAACCACAAGTCCATCCTTCCGAGTCTTTACTAGATGCCGCCTCTCCAAGTCAATGAATGGGAAACATTTCACCAATAATCTATTCACGAGACAAAGAGCACACCGGTATTTGGATACCAACTCGCTTGCTTGATTCTAACCATCCCTTTGCGGCCTTACGTTTTGATACCTGAAGTTGTCGTGCGGGTGAATTCATCGTTGTTGCCCCTAAATGTTGCGATCGCGGCCCGCAGCCGGCATTGCTCTTGGAGCCTATGTAGCTCTCACCAGCGCCGTCCGCAGCATGGCGACCTTTCTGGCAGTGAGAGAACAAAAAGGACAAATTTTATGATTTGGAGACAGTAGACGTGTTGTTGATACGGGAGAAGTAGCAGAAGTTATCGTATAGCTCATGCTATATCATGATAGCCCGTTGTCATCAAGTGCTTCTTGCTTCTTACGGTGGGCATAGTGGGCGATCGACCCCCAGAATCCATCTCAATAGAGAAACTTCCATGCTCATAGCCTGTTGTCATGGAATGTAGTTGTGGTGAAATTAGAAGCGAGTTCAATTCAAATTTGTGACCACTGCAAACTGTACATGTGGAGTTTCCAGTCGGAACTTTTCCAAAAGGGCAATTCAGATGATTCATACATAGGAAAGGTGTTACGGTTCAATACAGCTAGAGTAGTATAGGGATTGACGATCACCCGCATTTAACCGTGCAAGCAAGGCAAAATCATGTATTCCGGCGCCGACTATCGCATTCCCCGCCATGACCGTTACTATAGTACCGCAGACTCGGAAGTCCTTAATAGGATTTGCCAGTTCTGCAAGTACCCGTAGTAAATACCCAGCTATTTCGTGGCAATTACTGTACTTATACGAACATCGGGCCTACTACTAGGCTATTATGATACCACGTTGAATTCCTCTGTATGACCGTAAGTTCCGTAACGTGTGGCGTGCTTCGGTTCTGTCTACTTATAGTCCTCCCGTATCGTGATCTAGCCTGCGAGCGCCAACTTCTCATTTGCGCTCGACAACGGCCAGCTCACTCTTTTTCTGTTCGAATAGCATTTCCTATCCATGGTTGGGCGAATGGTTGGAGCCCAGCGAGAGGGAGAGAAGGCCGATGAGTCGTCAAGCTTGACAACATGCTCTCTTGCTGACGTGCGGCTCTCCGACAGTTTCCGGAATGGAGGTCTCTCACTAGCGCTACTAGTAATTGAAAACGCTCACAGCTGTTCTACATGATCCAGTGCTGCCAGGTTGAAGTAACTTCGCGACGCCGCCGCAAAACTGCAAAACCGTCGCCGAACATGAAGCCCAGTCAAAAGTGGATTTAAGTAAATTTAAGTAAATCTAAGTAAATTGAATCAATTCGATCCATATCAATATGTTAGAATATATTTATTTGAATTCAATCCGCGATTGGATGCAATTGAATACGCTCGAAATCAATTGAATACTCGGTTTAATTGGATCGAATCCAATTAAACATTCAGTTTAATCGGATCGAATTCAATTCAACAATCGGTTTAATCAGGTCGAATCCAATCAATTACGCGATACTAAATCAGATCGAATCCAATTGATTACGCGTTCAATTCAGATCGAATCCAATTGATTACGCATTCAATTCAGATCGAATCAGATCAAATTCAGTCAAATTCATTTATTTCATTCGTATTTACTGGGAAATTACACAATCGACTACCGATCACCTCGCCCGATCGTGGGCCGGCCCATTGCGAATCATTTCTAAGTCGGAAACGTGAAGTATCGTTGGTACGTGGAGAGTGAGATCTAGTGAGATAATAGGACTGTGCACACCTTTATCACTTTTTGTTCGATTT
>QLPA01001261.1:0-11081 GCA_003313945.1 Lactifluus pinguis
CTGAAACAAGTAGGGGTGAAGCCGACCACCATGAGGGAGTGGCAAGACCTCGCAGTCTTACACAACGATGCCTATCTCCAATTACAGCACGAAATCACACTTCGAAAAGAAGTCCCTGGATGGGCCCAACATTTTATGAACAAGAAGAAAACCCCCAAACCAGAAAAAGACCCCTGGGCCATGGACATCGATGCAACTCGCACTGAACCCAGTAACTGGGAAAAGAAGCAGAAGCTACGCAAAGAGGGACGATGCTTCTTTTGCGAAGCGCAAGGCCACCTCTCTAAAGACTGTCCTAAAAAAAAAAGGACAGAAACCAGGCCAACCCTCCCAGCCACCTAAAGCTAGGAGAACCAAAGCAAAGGACGATGACGAGGAAGAATCTCCAGTAACCATGCTACGAGCACTCAGGGCCAAATGTGGAAAAGGGGCCTTTGACGAAGCACTGGAAGGAATGGTAGATGAAGAGGATTTTTGAATGGCTCGGCCCACGCAACCCGGGTATGAGCCCGCTTTACTCAAATATGTCGTATCTCGAGATCAAATACACTGGACGTTCCCCTATCGTTTACGAGTGCGACAAAAGCGGTTGCAGAAAAGGCGCTGCTAGATAGCGGTGCTACGGAAAACTTCATAGACCCACGAATGGTGAAGAAACTAGGGATTGGAGTTCTCCCTCTCAAAGAAGCAAGAATGGTCTACAATGTGGACGGGACTGAAAACCAGGACGGGAAAATCACGGAATACTGCCTTCTCAACGTGCTAAAAGGGAGAAAAGAGGCTGCCCAAATGTTCTTCATAACCAACCTGGGAGAAGATCGACTGATCCTGGGATACCCATGGCTCAAAGAATTCGACCCAAAAATTAACTGGAAACAAGGCAAGGTGGAAGGACCTCCAATCAAGCTAGCCACTACAGGGAAAAGCTGGAAGCTGAAGTGGGCGGCAAAGAGACTAAAAGCGTGCAAAATCAGCTTTAGCCAGCAGTGGGCACAAAAAGAAGGACGCAATCAAACCACCGTCACCGTCCCAGAACGCTTCAAAAGACATGCCAAGGTCTTTTCAGAAGAAGCTGCCAAACGCTTTCCCCCATCACGACCAGAAGATCATGTCATCAAGCTATTGCCAAGTGCCCCGAAGACCATCAATTGCAAAACGTACAAACTGACAACGGAGGAAACAGAATCGATGAGAACCTTCCTGAAGGAACAACAAGACAAAAGATACATGGCGCAATCCAACTCGCCATGGTCAAGCCCATTCTTCTACATTAAGAAACAAGACGGAAGACTTAGGCCTGTCTATGACTACAGAGTGGTTAACGAACATACTGTGAAGGACGTTTACCCCCTACCGCGTATCGATTCAATTCTAGATCAAATGGGGGACGCCAAGCTCATGTTGAAGTTTGACATACGAGATGGATACTACAATATTCGAATCCATCCCGATAGCCAATGGATCACCGCAGTCAAAACTGACGAAGGTCTCTTCGAAGCAAAAGTCATGCCCTTCGGACTATGCAACGCGCCGGCCACGTTCCAGAGAATGATGGATCGAATATTCGCCCCGCTAAAAAGAAAATACCCAAGATGGGTGCATTGGTACATGGACGACTTCATTATCGTAACGCCAGATGACCCTGCCCTCCACGACCAAATCACTGACGAATATTTGGAAATCATGGAAAGAGAGTCACTCTTCTTGAAACCAGAGAAATGTCGATTCGCCAAAAAACAAGTTGAGTTCCTGGGGTATGTCATCGACCAAGGGACTATCCGTATCGACCCGAGCAAAAAGCATGGGCTGGATTCGTGGCCGCGCCAGTTGAAATCGGTTCGCGAAGTGTGCAGCACACTAGGCGTCCTGGGATATCAAAGACAATTTATCCCTGGTTTTGCTAACGTGGCACGACCATTGACGAACCTACTCAAAAAGGGAATCAAGTTCAAATGGGACGAAGATTGTACGAACGCAGTAGACCAACTCATTCACCACGTTACATCTGACCCAGTGTTACAACGACCGAATCTGGATCGACCATTCGTATTGGAAGTGGATGCGTCGCAATACGCTAGTGGAGCGATCCTACACCAGCCAGATGAAAATGAAAAATTGCGACCAGTGGGATATTACTCGAAGACCTTCAATACAGCAGAACGAAACTACGACATACATGATCGAGAGCTCCTCGCCATGATCAGAGGATTAGACCACTGGCGACACCTGTTGCTGAGCTCAACGCACCCAATCACTGTGGTTAGCGACCACGCTAACCTCCAATACTACCGTGAAGCCCATAAAATCAATCGACGGGTAGCAAGATACATCCCAAAACTAGCAGAATACAACATGAAAATCATACATCGGCCGGGCAAAACGAACAAGGCAGACCCTCTCTCACGACCGCCAGGTTGCGACCAAGGAGAAAAGGACCATGATAACGTACTGGTCCTGCCCCCTGAACTCTTCTTGCGCCTATTTACGGAGGAACAATCCTTAGAACTGGAGGTGGAACGAGCGCAACAAGACAACCAAGAAGAGCTACAACTATGGGAAAGGGAAGAAGGGATTGAGAAACGGCAAGAGTTCCACAAGGTCAGGTGGTATAAAGGGGAAAGGCTAGCAGTCCCTGGAGGACCAGAAGTCCACCGAAGCATTTTACAAATGTATCACGACCATCGAACGGCAGGTCACCCAGGGATCCTACGAACATGGTCGTCGATCGCCAAGGACTACTGGTGGCCGAATATGCGCGCCTTTGTAACGAACTACGTGCGTGGATGTGCGACCTGTCAAAGCACTAAGAGTGGGACAACCTGACCAAAAGTCCCATTAGTACCGATCCCACCAAAACAAAGTCACATCCCATACGCCACCATCGCTTTGGACCTGATCACGGATCTACCAGAGTCTCAGGGATATAACAGTATCCTTACCATTACCGACCACGATTGCAGCAAGGCGGCTTTCTTTATTCCATGTAACAAGACCATCGATAGCGAGGGGATAGCGAAGTGCTACGCGAAAGAAGTGTTTCCCCACTTCGGACCCCCAAAACGAGTCATATCCGATCGCGACCCTCGATTCAATTCCAAATGGACTAGGGAATTGTGTAAACAATTGGGAATCGATCAGAACATCAGCACAGCGTACCATCCGCAAACTGATGGACAATCGGAGCGGACAAACCAGTGGTTGGAACAATATCTTCGAGTCTACGGAAACTTCCAGCAGAACGATTGGGCCAGCTGGCTCCCCTTGGCGCAATTCGTTCACAACTCGTGGATGAATGAGACAACTAAACAAACCCCATTCGATCTACTATACGGACATAACCCAATGGTGTGGCACTCAGAAAAGGAAGCGGCAGTACCAGATGTGGACCGGCGCAAGAGTTATTTGATAGAAAAACGTAACCAAGCCAGACAAGCTATCCAAAGAGCGCAAGACTTCCTCCAGAAAAGAAACATTAAAAAGCGAGGCCGCCAAGCATACAAACCGTTCGAGAAGGGGGATCAGGTCTGGCTTGATGGGAAGAACTTGAAAACGTCACACCCCTTTGCCAAGCTGGCACCGAAACGTTATGGACCCTTCAGGGTAACTCAGGTGATTAGCCTGGTGGTTTTCCGACTAAAACTCCCGGACCAATGGCAGAAGAAGCGCATCCACCCCGTTTTCCACGCATCACTCCTTGCACCCTATAAGGAGACGGAAGAGTACGGCGCCCCCTTCACGAAACCACCCCTGGACGTAATAGAAGGGGAAGAAGAATATGAAGTGGAACAAGTTCTAGACTCAAAGCGTGTAGGGCGTAACAAAGAACAATTGAAGTACTTCCTAAAGTGGAAGGGCTACCCCCACGCTCACAACACATGGGAACCAGCTGACAATGTTCACGCCGATGACTTAGTAACAGAGTTCCACAAGAAGAACCCCACAAAAACGCGAAAAAGTATAATAAGACGGACAGCAACCACAACGAAGCAATGCAACTTCACTCCCTCCTCTGCGAGCCCCCATTTACCTCGCACCTATTCCACGAATTCATTCCGGGACGCCGCATCCACATCACTCACAAACATCGCTGCGAACACAAACAGTATTGCCGAGAAACCCTCTGCATCTTCCACCGATAAACCTTTCATGAACTGTCTGCCGACAACCCTGCCGTTTGATTGGGACCAACTACGAGAAGCCAACCTCCACCTCAGTCTTCGCCAAATCCGGAAGGCCAGCCAAGCGGACGCGGATTTTTATGACCCCCACAAAGCCAATCGAGAACCTGACCACCCCGACACAGTCACCTTCGAACACGTACAATACGTCTGCTTGGGGATACCTCATCACGTCCGAGCTGGAGAAGAGGCCTATTACAACTGGCCATACGATCCCAATAAACCATACGAAACTAACCTTCGACAGTGTGCTCGCTGCCTTGAAGACTTCGAGTGGAGACAGGACAACCCCGGGGTTCCCCAGTGAACAAGGATCTTCACCGACGGGCGAGACACCTTGGTCTCCACCCGAATGGCTGACTTCGGACGACCGGAAACGCCTGATGCGTCGTGGTTTGAAGAAGACGAAGAGGGGCGGCGCACGATCAACATCTTCCATGCACCTCCAGCACCCGCTATCGCTGTTACGCAGACGGACAGTGCGGTCACGCATACTCCCACTCGCCGCGAAACAGCGGTTCAAACGACCGCAGCTAGCCAAGAGGACAAAGCCATTCAAACATGGTCCTTCCCAGAGTTCGGTTCCACTGAATACATGCTGGACCGGAGCTACGGTAATCAACGGGGTCCTCAGCAGAGAGGTGCAGGTATGGAACCGCAACAACAGATTGCTCTCCACCGCCACGGACTTGATAAGCTGGGACTCGATTCCGGAGGGCCTGAGAGATTCGACCTTCCTAGTTTCCCTGCGTACGATCTGGAACTAGCTGCCATCGTTAAAGAAGAAGGTTTCAAAGAGGCGAACTTCAAGCATTGTCGATTCCACGACAAGATGGTCGACCACACCAGCGACAATTGCGCTATTCCCCACCTCCGATGTATGCCAGGACTGGGGGTCTGCAAGGTACCAAAGGACCACAAGTGGTACGGTGGGGGATGTTTGTTGGATGGAACCTATGCGTCTATCAAACGCAAGCGGGCGTTGATGGAACTGGCTGAGGCGTGCGCGGGGACGTCTGAGTTGCCCGCATCCTCGTCACGACGTAAAACTGACGACTGAGGCAGGTGGAACTGCCTTCTAGAAGGGGGGTATTGTTATGGAATCAGGACACGTTATGGACCACATGATTCCTTACTCCCTTACGATGACTCATGATCTTCTTGCTGACTGATGTGCCGCTATTGTTCTTGTCACGGTTCACAAGGACCGTGGCTCGAAGTGAGCTTCGTGTATCGGCGAGGGAGAAGCACTAGTCGGAGCTCGACTTGTGCCACCACCTAGTCAAGACGTGCGACACGAGTTCCTGTGAGGGATAGACGAGTGACGGACATCCAAGGATTCGTATCGCGTGAGCGGAACGGTTCGGGCCGGCACACGCGATGAGCGGAGTTCACAGTTCCCAAACGGGATGGACTGTGGCAGATGACGATGAAGGACTTGTAGGTGGAACGGATGTGGATATTAGGATTCTAGGGTTTTGAGCGGCAAGGTCAAAACTATAGAATACTAATAGGAACTTTCGCTAAGCTTGTGCGACGCGTTGAGCGGTTTAGGAAGCACCTAACCCCTCAATTCGTTGTACAAGGTTCGGGCGAAGCGCGTGCAAGTTTGCTTGGAGGATTACGCCCTTCTGAGCTGTGGCGTGATGGTACCTGTTTTAGAGGTACAAGTAGATGATGAACAAGAAGAGGGGAATCCCTTGCACGCAGGAATAGACACAAGGAGAAGGAACAACTATTGTGATTCTGGACGAAGCTGAAGCTGGGGCTTTAGCTTCGACTACAGGGCCCTATTTATGCGTTCAGAGGGCCTCCCAGCTATCCTACAATGTACAGTACATGAGTAAGCGATCAGTAGTCAAGACCACTACAGTACTGGAGTCAGCGATCATTAGTCAAGACCACTACAGTACTGGAGTCAGCGATCATTAGTCAAGACCACTACAGTAAGTCCGAGATCAATCAAGCCACAATCAAGCATAGCCTCAGACCAAGTAAGTAATCCCCCAAGAGGGGATGCGAGATGAAAAGGGAAAAACATAGACGCTGAAACCGTAACAGTTCTCCCAAAACCGTCCAGTGTTATTGTTCTCTTTCTCTATTGTCCTCCCGTTTTGGCCGCATTCTATTGTTCTTGACTTGTGCTTATTGTTCGTCCTTTTTAGTACAACAATTAGCGTACGTTGTATAAATAGGCCCCGGCTGGTAGCTCGTACCCCAGCTTCGGCTTTAACCTGAATCAACTGTCTAACCTCTCCTAGTCATTGTCAATCTCCTCATCCGTACTTTCTTCTCTGCTCTTATCCTCTTATACGCCCTAGTAAGGCTGCGTCGAAGCTTGCTGGTTGTGCTACAACACCAGGAGACTCTGCATGTCGTCACTTGGAGTGACCCAGAGTCTAGACCTTGGGAGAGGTCAGAAACGAACAGAACCCTTGTTGGGACCCGGCCCTAGTTGAGCCGTAACACTGGGTGTGTCGTATCTTCTTTTTTCACACACTGACTTCTGCTTCCTTAATGCCCAAATATCCCCCCATATAGTACGACACCCCCTCTAGTAATACCTGTGAGTTGTGACACTTCTCACACCACCTGATGTGTCCTGACTCCTGACCCCCTTCCTCTGCGTTGTCCTCCTCTGCCTCCCCTGCGCCCCTGCATCGTCCTCCTCTGCCTCCCCCTGCGCCCCTGTGTTGTCCCTTCTTCACTTTGTCATAGCTGTTGTTGTTGTTGCCCTCTTCCTTGTCCCTTCCTCTCTTGTCGTCGTCATTGTCGCTGCCCTCTTCCTTGTCCTCCCCTCTTCATCCTCCTTGTGTTGTCATACCCACACCAACTCCTCCCCATGGCCCTGGCTTCAGCAGTGAAGACTAGATCTTAGATACAGTAGTTTATGTTAGCATGTATGTAGTACATGTATACCTGTGATTGTGAATATATTTATTTTAATCATTATCTTTGGTGTGAATGTGTGAACTACAAGTGGTTACTGAGTCAGTAATGATGAACTACAGTGGTCTAGGTAGACTTGACAGGGCCTACAGTGTGCTACATAGCCAGGATGGTGCTACAGAGTACAACCTATTCAGGACTTGCCTACAGTGCTACAGCTACTACCCTGGCTACCTAGGCCTACCTAGCTACAACACAATTTCCTGATGGAGCTTCATGGATCTCAACGGGTCGTAGACGATGTGAATTTGGTATCTCTGGTAATTTCATCTTTGTGATTTCAACTTGCACCTTGTTGACTTCACGGGCACAAACAGCACAGATTTCGACAATGAGTCGTGAAGGGTCTGTGGCATTATAAAATTTGTGATAGCATCCTTTAAGTTGTTCCTCTGATGGAAGCTCCATGAACCTTGTCTCGTTTTCTGGCATCACTCCGCCAACTCGACTCGGAATCATGTCCTTGATTTCGACCCGAGGCTTCGAATGCCTCTCAAAACCGTCATCCATGCACTTTCGCTTTTGTGAATTATGTCCTTCATTGATGGATGTGTGCAGACATCTTTGAGCGGCATCATAGAACGCGTCTACAACGGAAGGTGGAGCGGTTTTGAAAACTGCTTCCACCAAATCTGCCTTACGTCGAGAAGCGACACGCAAATAGGTGTCTGGTAAAAGTTGTTGAATGAGACAATGCAACTTCGATAACGAAAGACGACAAATCTCGCTCTGATGGCTATCGTGTGGGGGCATGATGGTACGAGCGTTGCCGTCTCCCTTCCCTTCCTTACTCTGTCATATGCTGTTTGCAGGACACAACAAGTCATTAATGGAACGCACCGCTGAATGTATTTCACCTTAGCTGCGTGCTGCGCGCATCCAAACCAAATCTAATGGATGAAACTTATTCTGGTCACTTCCGATGATTTTGCAACTAAGACCCCCCGCTCGATTACTAACGTCTATGCCACATAGGTCATTATTGCCTTCGTTGCTTCAAAGTCTAACCAAGAAAGGATCCACTGCGAACACGTGTCAGTGGTGTCAGTAATCACAGTCCAACCATCGCTGTCTCGTGGGCCTCAACTCATGAAGACCTGACGCCCATGTACACTAAGTTTGGGTCATGGGTTACAGGTGGGTGGCTTCAATTCAGATTTCCCCTCAAATTCTAACCAATATGTTAATAGCCGCTCTGTCATGAACGTCTTATGAACCTCTGACCAAGGTCGCCGTGCATACTGTAAACAATAAGAAGAGAACTAACTCCTTTGGTAAGAACATGTTCTGACAATGATAAAAACGCGCAACTGACAACCATGAGTTTCCTGCCCCCTCCTTTCTATCTTGGTCAACGTCTCTGAACATCTTTTTACTTATCATCACTTCGATTCTCACACCATCCATGGATCCCTCTGTCACCCGCGCGTCCTCTCCTACCCTTGATGATGGCTCCGTTTCTGTCCCTGAACAAGAGGACATGTCAGCATGTGCTCGTGACCTCGTGAACTCACTCAGCCTCGTTGCTCTGAACCTTGCCAACCCCGATGTATTGAGCCAGGTCAACTGGGTTCAATCAGGTCGATCTTCCACCTACCATTTAGTACTCTCTCACAAGGATGAAGGTGAAGAGTTATATAGCCCCACGATATTGGAATTTGTGGGTGAACTCAGCCCTGGAGGTTTTTGGCTGTATGTGTGTGGTGGTTGGAACAGGGAAAGGGGTCCTTCAAACTCGTGGTTGAAGGTCTGTCCGTTTGAGAAGGCGAGAGCGAGGGCCGAGGTTCGCCGCTCCAGCTTCCCCTACTATGCCAGATTTTGGAACTCGACCTTCGACAACCTCAAGAAGATAGTCAATCTTGGAGTCACACACGCAGCAGGTACTCGGGACAAACCCATCGACTACAATGTGGTATATGGTCAAGAGATCCGTCTCCGTCATTCTGTTTTTGTTGTGAGTACCAATAACACCGCCTTGTGGTCTGCATGGCCATGACAGTAACTTTGGTTCATACACAGAAAAACGAAGACTCTGACTTTCCACCAACATCCACTGAGTCGACTGCCGACACCGATTCACCTTTGGAAAAAGGTGATGGAGATTTGACTTCCAGTACTGGTACATGAAAGTTCCCTTTGCATGATGTAGTGATGAGCACGGGCAGCCCGCGGCCAAAAATTTGATGACCCGTGCCCGTGCCTGTGGAGTGACAAGCCTGTGGCCGCAGGCGCGGGTTTCCCGCACGATCGGGTGAGGGTTTGGCTGTGGCCCATGGGTTTGAGAACCCACGGGGGCCTTTGGTACGGGTTCAGATTATTGTTGGAATATATTAGCACTTTCAATTGGGAGGAGATACTAGATGCCAAGACCGAAGGGTGGAGTTGTGGAGAGCATCGACTGTGCGACTGCGAGGCCACAGACTCGCCTGCTAATCGAGCGTGCACGGGTTCCTGTTTAGGCTATTCTCCATCGTTTTTTTCACTCCAAGCTTCAAATTTCACTCGTGTTATCAATGCAAGCCATTGCAAGGTATTTGAAGTACTGTAATGGACAATGTATCTAGAGAACCATGTCAAACTCATCTAAGAAGTCCTTATCACCTTCATTCACATCAGGTAAAAGGGCAGCACTGTGAATGTCCTCCTTTTTGATAATGCCGGCCCTACTCCAATTGCCAAGACATAGAAGAGCCCTAGTTGAGTCAACAGACAGGCGGTTGCACACGTGTGACAAGATGAGGCGCCCCTTGCTGAAAATGCGCTCAACATCAACGGACGTTGCTAAAGAAATCAATTAGTGGGCACTGGGCAGAGTGAACAAACAAGAATAGATTCACCTGGAATACAGAGGTAGTTACGAGCCATTCTTGAGAGGCGAGGGTAGATCGTCCACTTTTCCACCCACCACAAAAGGGGATCGCGAGTCGCTTCAGTTGGGGCAGAAAGGTACTGTTCAAGTTCTTCAGACAATGTGGCCTTGTAAGGGGCTGAGATAGAGGGGAGCACATCGAAAATGTTGTCGGAAGTCACTGTGGCATGATCTATGCCCATGCCCTGTAATAAAAGATAGAAACGGAATGGGTCACTGCACGATAACACATACCTGATTGCCGAGATCATCATCTTCCTCCAAATCAGCATATGTTCGCTCAAACTCAGTTCGAACGATGTCCACGGCAGTCTCGCGCCACTCGTCATCCCAGGCGGCTTTTTTGAAATAGTCAAGTTTGTGGCTTGGATGAAGAACTACAAGAATAATTAGTAAAGTACCGATGAATAGAAATATACCATACTCATCGCAATCCGATACACTTCCGAATGGTCAGTTAGTCCATAGTACTTGTTCAGTAGGTTCTTGCCAATGGCAAGAGCGGCCTTGATTGAGGGTTCGTAATCGCCGTTCGTGGCAGCGGTTGTGAGGTGGTGATCGATGTAATCCATAGCTGGAATCACCTTGGGAATACTAGGAGTAGAGCGTGAAAAGTATAGAGTTGCGTCCATGAAAATCTACGATATGATCAGACTTCACACGCGTGACAAAAGGTATCAGTGACACACCTTTAATACGGAATTTAACTGCATCACAATATCCCATTCTGCATCCAAAAGCTCATACTCCCGCAATTTCATCTCCCGATTTGCAGTGATTTCATTATAGACCAAGCGGTACTCATATGCAAAGCTGAGCATATCATAGGTAGAGTTCCAGCGGGTAGCGACATCACGAGGCATCATGCGGCTTTCAAGGGGTGTAGTGCCATTGGCCTTACTTTCCTGGGCCATACGTTCAAGGATGTCGAACCACTCAGGGAGGTTGGCCATGGTGGAATTCTTGATAGCGTGAGCAGCCTTCCAAAGCTGGGGGTGAAAAAAATGTCAACATGTTGGCAACACGTTGGCAATTAGCTAATCAACTTACCTTTGAGAGAACAAGGCGCACAGGTTTGATGCTCG
>QLPA01001264.1:0-21559 GCA_003313945.1 Lactifluus pinguis
TGAGTAAATACTAGAATCGAAAACGAAGGTGGAGTGACTGATGTACCCGATTCCGGAGTTTGGAGGATCTGAGCTATAGTAATTGAAACGCTGAGGCACTGTCAGCGGACGAAGGACGCTAGTATTCAGAGAGACTAACCTGAGGCACTGTCAGCGGACGAAGGACGCTGGTGCCTTCAGGTGTACATAGCGACGTATTATACTGTCCCTGATAGGGGCTAACTACAGTACCGGTCCGAGAATTAATAAGGTCAAATGAGGTACTAAGGGCCGAATTGGGATGACATGGCCAAGAACACAACAAAAGGTCCATTGTTATCTACGAATCTACGATTAAGTCCTTGTCACCGAAACGTTGGGGATGAAACCCCAACAGTAATGGTTAACGGGAACATCGGCATCAGGTGTGATAAGGCGTTGGCATACATATTCGGTTGTGGAAGAGCCATCGTAAAGTGAAGTGAGAAGTTGAGACAAGCACTGGCACCGCTGCCGCATGGTCAAGGCGGCCCTCGTGCTTCATTGGGAACAAACAACAAACAACAGTTACGTGACTGGCAGTCCAAATTATTTCGCGCCGCTCGACATTATCGGCGATGGCCCGGGCCCTTGTCCGACTTGTCTGGTCAATGCCGATAAATTTGTGTGGGCTCGATCTCAGCCCCGCGTCTACTAGATCACCATGTGGCTGGATGATTGAGTGGCATTCTCCAATTCGTCTTCTTCCCGTGCGTCGTCCTCACTAGCACAGTATGGCTGCATACGTGATCATCTACACCATGTCCCCGTTCGAGAATCTGGCGGCGCGCTATATCAGCCGTGGCCATGACGGCGTACTATGGTGTCTGGTCCACTCGGCGGGTGGCTGAGATTCCGGTACAGTCGGCGATAACAATTGATAAGGCTCTGTACCTCAAACCGCAGCTAATAATGAATGATCCTTGGAACTACAACAGCACCTTATTCATAAAATTTTATTAGAACCTGAAAGATAGCAAGATATGGAATAACAGTGGTGATAGAATGTAATCAGTGATGAGCATCCCAAATATGGTTCCATCACGCAAATCTGTCACCTGCCATTTCAATGCCGGGTCGGACGTTGAATATTCTGACAGTTATGAAATTGCAAAGCGGATGGCACGGGCTGGCACGGGTGACATGCCAAGGGCTACCCGAGTGGCTGCAAACAAGGCTGCAAAGCCACTGCACCTACTATATCATCCAAAGATAACTTTAATTCATTCTAATCACTTTCCTTCAAGTAATTTCGTTACTGCAGCACCGCTCAATGGCAATCACGCATGCGCTCACTCACTTGGGCCCCCACGCAACTAAGCGGAGATTGAAACCTCTGCTACCATAAGCTGTGACAAAATCGTGACCGCCGAGTGAGTCTGCGCCGAGTGGACCAGACAGTGCAGACACCATAGTACTAGAAGTGCCGACCTTGTCGGCAGAAACCTTGCTTGGAGCGATGGTGATATGTACCAATCAAAGTAGTCTTTGAAGTCCATCGCCAACATCTTCCGTACATACTTAGGAGGGAGGAGTGGCCGGAAATATGCCCATGCCAAGGAACACCAGACAGCACACGTGAGCACGCGGTTCGGAAACAAAGTTCCTCCTCCCCGCAGAATGCTTCCTAATCGGGAACCACGCCGACAAGCTCACGCCGTGGATACCCCTCTGGCGACACAATTCGTGCTTCAGGCTACCTCTCCATTCCGTGCTGTGCACGATCCTTCGACGTGTGCTTTGATCGCGCGCGGGACGTATGCGCCGTCGATTCAGAGACACTCAACCTTGGTGGCGGTAGTGGTGGGGAGGAGGAAACTCGCCCTCGTCCTCCTATGCGCTGTACACGGTGTGGCTGGCATCATTGAGCCTATACTGTGGATGGGCGATCGAGATAGAGGCGTTGCGGATTCCGAGCACGAGTAATTGGGCCATCGTCGGTAAGTGCTGCTCGTCGTGTCATTTCATTTTGTTGTGGGAGGAACTGAGCGAGCTTGTTGTCGTGTAGGTCGGAAACGTGTCGGCTTATTGGAGGGGGCAAGTCACATGTCGAAGAGCTTATCGAGGGCGTGTGCAAACAGGGACAGTTCAACTTGAAGACCGTCGTCCCGAGGGAAAGCAGGCGACCAAGGATACTTTGGAAAAATCATTCATGTTGCAGTATAAAAAAAAGCTATAAGAATTGTAGACTTCAAATGGTTGTGTGCTGCTAGTGACATGTCCCAAACAATGCCTCGTCTACTCAAAGCACTCCTTACGGAAAACGTCCAGATTGGGCCTTTTCTATTCGCGAGGTTTGCAAGTCCTTGCGTTGAGGCAGACAAGCGTGGGCAGGGGCACGGACACAGACGAGGCAGAGTGAGTGTGCAGGAGGACAGTGTTGAGGGATGAGGGAAGAATTCCGAGTCCTATCAACGAATTCATATCACCAGTGAACAAAGAAACAGTGGGGATAACGCACCTGACAATGCCTGGCAAGGAAGCACCCCCAGACGCCCCAACACTCCTCCAGTGCTCGAGTAACTGAAGAGACCCTCCAGCACAATCTTAACGACGATCTCGAAATCCCCTTTCCAAACGTTTGGGCAGTGGTGGTGGGGAGGAGGACGAACAGCGACACGGAAGGTTGGCAATGGAAAGTGCGAAGAATGCGGGGGTATTTCGGGGTTCATCAGAGACATGGCAAAGAACAATAACAGGGTAATGCGGCAGCTGTAGATGGTAAGTTACAGCAATATATTTACCCTCCCTCCCCCGTCGTTTTGTTGATGAACGAGTTTCTCATTTTGGCATGCA
This sequence comes from Lactifluus pinguis, assembly GCA_003313945.1. Classification (NCBI taxonomy): domain Eukaryota; kingdom Fungi; phylum Basidiomycota; class Agaricomycetes; order Russulales; family Russulaceae; genus Lactifluus; species Lactifluus pinguis. The sequence continues at coordinate 2,815 of QLPA01001264.1, forward strand.
TGTGTGGGTGTGCAAAAGAACCGGTGCAGAATCAATTTATTCGCTAAGGCGTCCAAGCCGAAAGCGATGGCAGAGGGTGAGGAGGAAGAGGAGGAAGCGGTGGCAGGCGAGGGGGACAAAACGGAACCCTTTTGATCGCACCAATGTAGTGCCCCATGCACTTCAAGTTGTGTTGCGTCGACCGTCTCGGAGAGCCGCGTATGTGTCTAGGAGAAGAGAATTGACGCACTGAAGAACAGCTCTGCTTCTGCCTAAGGCTTGGGGTAAACCGAATCCACGGAGAATATGCACCACAGTTCACCTTGGTCTTCTCTCGATGAGAGATGGCACCCGAGGCCGAGTGAGGTGCGACGTTCAGAAGATACCGGAGTTGTTCCTTAGCAACAATCGCGAATTGCATATCCGTGAGGTCTATTGATGTCCAGCTGCACCGAAGCATGGCTTGTCCCAGCGATTCTCAGCACAGTCTGTGCACGTCTTGCTCGTATCCGGGCCCAGCCCAGAGGAAAGGAGGACACGTACCAAGAGGAAGAAGCGGAAGAACTGTCGCACAATATGATCACATAATGACGGGAGTCATGGCACCGTGCGAACAACATAATCGTCAGGAGATCTATCCAATGTTTTTATGTCGCGGAACGTCCAGAAAAAGAAGGTAATTCGGCAAAATTAGAAGCGGGATACCCAAAACAGAAGGACGGAGGTCCCAAAAAGGAAACAGGTCACGGGAAAAGCATCACGTAAGGGCATTAGTAAGAAGGCGAATTATGACCCCCCCAGAATACCTTGTTGCACTGGCAGCTCTCGTCATTTTGCGTAACCGACATGGGACTCAGCATGTCGTTTTCGCGACCGCGACGCCCGTCTTTGAATATATTTGTGCATGAAGGCTCTCTATTCGTGTTCATAACTGCGGCAGCACCGAACAAGCATGCAACGAACGGCCTCGCCCAGACCGTGGTTGCTTTCCACGCACCCGTCGGGCCCGCGGCCCCCGCATCGTTGTTTGCGTTCTCGCTCGCAAATGATGTCTTGAGTGGGAATTTCGTCCATGTTGTGCTCCTCGCATTCATCTGTGTTGCGCTCTGCGTCGCCGCTCAGCTGCCAAGGGACACATAGAAGCACGGGGATGGCAAGTAGCCCAGCAGTAACTCGCATTCCCCCGAACACTGTATCTCAAATATCCGATTCGCGTGCCATTATTTTACCACTATGGTACTGACTCCTTCGCGGCATGTGAAGCCATCGCAATTGGTGCCGCGTGAATTCATAGAGGAGTCACTTCCTGTAAATAGATGCTAAATACTGTGCTGTGACGGGTGCGACCCTGACAGTGCGGGAGCCGAGTTCGGATGGCCGATGGGCGACACGAAACCTATTGCTGCGCAGGCATACCTTGTGAGGCGCGGATTGATGGGTGGAAGCGAGGGAGAGACAGTTGGTGATGCCTCGCTGCTCCGTTACCTCACGATTTGGAGATCTTTAAGTGAATTGAAATCTCATAAGCTAGTATAGTAGTATGGCGTTTAGGATGACCGTGGAGGTAGTCCTACGGATCTGATGGATGGGAATAGCAGATGGTGGTGCAACGCCAGCCGTCCCGCTGGCATTACGACCACATTGTATGCCACGTTCCTGCCAGTGTCTTTACGCCTCGGGTGTTGTGGATACTCAAATCGGAAGGAACGAGGACGCGCAGCCGAGAACGGCGTGCGGCGTGAACGGGAGTCCTAGGACGGGACCGCCAACGCCCTCGGCACCCTGAGGACCCAACGGTGTGGATAACGATCGCTCCTTGTTGGGGGCGATCGCCCACAGCCGTCGTTACGATACTGCATTCATTTTCTTAGCTAGAAGTCACATTTTAGTTTACTTATCTTTACTCGGACATATGGCCTCGTGCCGCCTCGTGCATGCCAAGAACGAGCGGCCGTCTTGGGCCAAGATATTTAGCATATGGTTAGCACACACCCCGCCCCGACTTTGTGTGTCGCGCGCGTGCCTCTCCCGCTCGTTTCCTCTTCTCGCGTTTTCTCGTGCTCTCGCCCTCGTTTCCCTCTTCGGAGTTTGATTTGCGACTTCATCGGGCACGGTGTAAAGTCATACAGCCCTGAGCCCCGAGCGCTTGAGCCCTCATGCCTCATGTCCGAACAGTTCGAGCTTTACCTTGTCATCTGTACTATACGCTCAACCATGCTGGGTATTTTTAGAGGTCAGAGATGTATTTAAAGGCACTCGAATCACCATAGAGAAAAAAGAATAATACTAGTCACTCGAGGTGTAAAGACAAAAATGTGGTCGATCAACACCGCGGCGCAAGGTATAACTTCATGGTACATTTACACCGGTAGACCAGTGTTGAGATACTGAGGATGACGGGGGTGAAAATGGTGAGGAAATGCTGGCAGTTTCACTGGCAAGGGTAATGTCGGTCACGCTGGGCCGAAAGAAACCGAACGCCGAAATTTTGGGACCGAAAAGGTTGTTCCATGTCCCAATTGAAATACAGTAAATCATTTCCCTTGCCTGAGTAGACTCTGGTTCCATAATCTTCGCGCAGACATCGTAGTCGCGCGAGTTGACCCAAGTAGCCTCTGTGCTCCCCTCCCATTCTTGCGAATTCCTCTTTCTTTTGCTCAGAGTTATGTCGAGTCAACGACTAACGAAATGGACAGCAAGCAACCGGTGAGTGAGAGGGTATTGGGCACAGGCCCAGGTGAAGGACTCGGAGCGGAAGTCGGAGTCACGGAGCGCTTGAGGCCTCTTTCCGACCGCTCGTCTTTACGCCTGACCTTCCCTCACCGTGTCATCCACCGCTGGTAACAGCTACCCACTCTCACATTGACGTCAGCGGCGTGAACAACTACAGAAGGGAATCGGTGATGGAGCATATCGCCCGGACGGGTTTGCTGGATGGCTAACTAACCATCTCAATGGCGGGTGCCTGTGGACGAAGAGAGTTGGCTTTGTTCGGAACCGACATGGGGATGTAATGTACGCTCTCTAACGATCTCATTTGCCTTCTAATCAAAAGCTGAGCTTGCATCCTACCTTGTTACGTAGGCATTCGTTTTGCCTCCTCCGAGTCTTGTGCCATGTCATCGTTCCCGCCAGCTTCGACAGCGTGGTTTCCTTGCAGTGTCTTCATCATCTTCTGTATTTCCCTTACGTTTAGAGGCCCTTAGAAACTAAATTGCATCAGATTCACTTCCGAGCGACTTCACACTGAGCGCGCAGTAGTCGGGATGCGTATGTCGCGTCTAGTGATCATTGAAGAACTCACCAACTCACTTCACTTTACCGCCTGAAAGGCTGAAACAGCCACGTTCGATGGCTCTTACAGATTTCGGTTTTTGCCTCACAAGCAGACCCGGGCGTTTTCCGCGCGCAAATCAGAAGTTATATTGATGATGTCCTGATGCCCTCCACGCGCATTACCGTGATGCTCCCCGACCTGCACGACGATCGCTCAGAACACGTCATCTCACCCTTTCAGGCAGCATACATCATCATCAAACGCATTGAGCTTGCCGACTCCAAGTTGAAATAAACTCCCATGCTGCCAAACGCAGTTCATTCGAAAGACAACATCCCCTCATGTCCATGCCACGAAACTTCACGCTACCGCGAGGCCACCAAGACGATCGGGAGTGTCATGCATGCTGCGGTAGCCACCCGACCGGACATATATTTCACCGTATCCTCTTTATCGATAATCCGGGGGAGCACCATTCGAAAGTCAAGCGGATCCTTCCACAGACGCCAACGGTGCTACTTGTACGCAGCCGCACCGGCACGTCATGTCTGCGCACGCATTTTCTATTCATAGAAGGCGGTCCTCGGAGTTCACATGAGTAAGATCTTGTGAGGCTCTCGAATGCAGAGTCAGGACGTGCGATGGCGACGCACGCTGAAAAGGAGGTTGTCTGGCTTCGCACCTAGCAGGAGAGCTTATCCATTTACTTCATAACACGATTACGTTACTCTACGACTATCAGGCACACTGAGGCTCACCACAGACGATAAATAGATCTAACCAAGCACATCCGCCTATGCTATTATTTCATCACCAAACCTATCAATGTGGGGGAGATCGTGGTGTCGTGTGTGCTGACAACGCCGGTACCCTAGATGCTTGAAGAGTCGCCCGATACGCCGACTTTGGTCGGCGCCATAGTGCAACCTCGCTTGCAAGAATGCGATAGTACCAGTACGGTGGGAGATGTTGGAGGGCTGAGGGACGACTTGGGGATGGGTAGTTGATCATCACGAGCACCCATGCGGCCCGAGATCAAGTTGCGCATGCCGCGCCTCAACTTGCGATGAGCCTTAGATGATGTCTTGGATTCTGTGGAGGGACTTGTGCAACGCCAGAGCAGTTTGTGAGCCTCAAGCACCCAAATCCGGAGTCGGGTTTTGGCACCTTGAACTGTGAGATCGTCACGTGATCGTAGCTCGTCGCGCAACGGCCACATTATCACCATTTGACTCTCGCCCATCGAGGCGCCCAAAGACGCTTGGGAAAGAATGACGGTCTAGTATCCGCCTTGAGGTGTCAAGACCCGGTGGTGGAGAGAAAAATAAAAAGTACAAACAAACGCCACTTGAAATGCTACGTACATCGCCATGACCAACTTTCGACCCCTTGGTCACCCGTACTAACTGAGTAAGTTTAGGTGTCTATGCGTACGCGATGTTCACGGTCGTGCGAAATGACATACGTTGTTCCACGTCACTCTTACACGAACGAGGTGTTACCCAGATTGGGCAACTTCTCAACCCACCATCGGAGAAGAACTGCAGTGCGATTGGCCTCCAGAGTGCCTCCACCAACCAATTTCGTGACTCGGACCTCGCACAACCACATTTCAGCGCATATACCCGTCATCCACTTTCCGCTTAGATCCCCATTAGCCATCTCCATCTCAAGACACCCGCCGCGCCCTCCAGTTCGTCAACTTATCACAGGCCTCAAGTTTCACATGACCCTCAAACCATCCGCACGGTCAGAAGAGTCTGCTTTCTGTCCCAATAAAGCTTTCATTTCTGGCGCGTGGTCCCAACTGGGGAGTAACTGTTCTCCGAGCAGATTTTCATTCACTGGTACCTCAGTGAAGACGCAGGAACCTGGGAGGATCCTGGCAGGGTTTTCAAGACTTTAGAGAGTGTAAGCGTTGTCTCTGTGAAGGTGTAGGGGAGAGGAGCGCTAGGTGTGTGTTACCACCACCAGTCTCATTTCATCTGCGGTCACTGTTACCTTCCGTTTCTCTAGCCACCCATTAGTTAATTCCTGATGTTATCGTCATGTCATCCAAACACCAATTGAAGCTGTCATACCGACTCCAACACGATACACGCTCTCATGGCTTGATTTCTGGACTGCTCTATTGGCCATCCTCGGACGGACTCGGTGGTGCTAACTGAATTCGAAGGATCCACTAATCGGAGTTTGCATATATACATGTACTCTACTTGGATGAATTGTGAACATATACCGTAGCCCAATTTAATCCATACACAAAATTTGAGAGATCTACCTCCGTTCTATCTTTGCCAGCAACCCACACTGTGTTAGCTCTATAAAGGTATGGCCGGTGAATGGGAGGAATCCACAACAAGAGTTCTTTATTTTCTCCATACATCCACCCATCGCTATTGACCGGGAACTTCTCCATAAAGCGATCTTTATCAATATCTTCTGTTCTGAGCTTTCCTATATGGATCGTGTGATCTCGTAAGGGCAAGATGACAGGCTACCTATCAAAGGAGGACGCACCAGAGTTTGTCGATTGGGTGAATCCGGTGGATGAGCCCACAACTTCCTGTCCTGTTGTGGCATCCCACATGCGAATCGTGCAATCTCCCGAGGCCGAAACGATTCGCAGCCCGTCGGGTGAGAATGAAACTGAGCTGGCCCATTCAGTGTGCCCAATAAACGGGTCCGCTACGGCCACACCTGTAGCAGAATCCCACAAGCGAATTGTGCGATCGACCGAGGCCGATGCTATGCACCGCCCGTCCGGTGAGAATGCAACAGAGTAGATGCTATCGGCGTGTCCAGTAAACGGGCCTACTACTGCTTGTCCTGTCATAGAATTCCACACACGGATTGTGCAATCGAAGGAGGCTGAGACGATTTGCTGCCCGTCCGGGGAAAACACGACAGATTTGACGAACTGAGTGTGACCAGTAAATGGACCTGCTATGACCTCCCCTGTCGCAGCATCCCATACTCGAATCGTGCAGTCATCCGAGGCAGATGCGATGTGCTTCCCGTCCGGCGAGAAGGCAACAGAGCTGACCACATCAGTGTGTCCAGTACACGGGCCCACTACAACCTCTCCCGTCGTGGCATCCCACACACGATTCGTGTGATCGTCCGAGGCCGATGCGATGCGTTGTCCGTCCGGCGAGAATACAACAGAGTTGACCTCATCGGTATGTCCAGTAAACGGGCCCGCTATAACATTTCCTGTCAGGGTATCCCACATGCGAATCGTGCGATCTCGCGAGGCCGAGGCGATCCGCTGCCCTTCAGGCGAGAACACAACAAAAAGGACCCAATCAGTGTGACCAGTAAATGGACCTGTTGTGACCTCTCCTGTTGCGGCATCCCACACACAAATTGTGCAATCTGCAGAGGCCGAGGCTATCCGTTGCCCATCTGGTGAGAGTGCAACAGAAAAGATCGATTGGGTATGTCCGGCAAATGAGGCCCCTGCCACTCCTTTTCTGGGATGCCACACACAAACGGTGCAATCACTCGAGGCCGAGGCAATGCGCTGCCCGTCAGGTGAGACTGAAACTGAAAATATGGAAGATGTGTGTCCAGTAAATGGGCCTGCTACGATCTGACCTGTTCCGGAATCCCACACGCAAATCGTGCGATCTGTTGAGGCCGAGGTGATGCGTTTCCCGTCCGGCGAGAATGCAATAGAGTAGATAGCACCAGTGTGTCCAGTAAATGGGCCGGCTACGACCAGTCCGGTTGCGGTATCCCACACACGAATCGTGCGATCATCAGATGCAGAAGCAACATGCTTCCCGTCCGGTGAGAATACAACACACCTGACCGGATCGGTGTGTCCTATACACGGGCCCGCTACGGCCTCTCCGGTTGCAGCATCCCACATGCGAATCGTGCAATCTAGAGAGGCAGAGGCGATACGTCTCCCGTCTGGTGAGAATGTCGCAAAGGAGACCCCGTCGATGTGTCCAATAAACGGCCCTGCTACGACCTCTCCAGTTGCGGCATCACAGATACGAATCGTGCGATCGTCCGAGCCAGAGGCGATGTGTTGCCCGTTCGGTGAAAATGCAATGCATCTGACCCAATTCGTGTGTCCAGTAAATGGTCCCGCTACGACCTCTCCTGTTGCGGCATCCCACACACAAATCGTGCAATCGGCTGAGGCCGATGCGATACGTTTCCCGTTAGGCGAGAATGCGACAGAGAACACGTCATCGGTGTGTCCAGTAAACGGACCCGCTATAATCGCCCCCGTTGTAGCATCCCACACACGAATCGTGTGATCCCGCGAGCCTGATGCGATCTGCTGCCCATCTGGCGAGAATACAACAGAGTCGACTCCCTTGTCATGTGCATGAATTGTCATTTCCAATGCTGGCCAATCAGATAACTGTCCCCGTCGCAGTACCAATGTATGGGGGAATAGGTGAAGGTGGCGCTCGACGATGCGGGAGGAGGATGGCGCAAAAGGGAGAGCAGATATATATATATGCGGGACGCTTCTTGATATCGCCATCCCGAAATACCGCACGAACGCGAACGCATCGTCGACTAATGCCAACAGATTCTCGACCTCTGATTGGAATGATCGCTGTAATTGGACCCAATAGTTACTACATGTTGTATATCATGATAAGAGCCGCCCACCTTCTGCTGATTAGACCGCAACCATGTGTTCACAGATGCCAATGCTCGTGATGCAAGACTGACACTATTCTTAATGCTAAGCACTTCCAGCCAAAAGAGAAACCTTGTCTCGAACAGCAATCGAAGTTTTGAAAACAGGTCCTGTTCAACACCAAGACGTTCTAAATGATCCCCCCAAAAAACGCAGCCATACGATAGAGCAGATGGAATATATCTGGAAATTCGAGATTCGAGATCTCGCACGTCCCTGTTGGCGACGTATGAAGATTCGAGTTTGCAAATGTTGAATTTCAGGTCATTCAGCATTAATCCAAGACACGAATGTGCCAATTGACGGTGAGCCTTGCCAAGGTCGATGTGGAATACTCCACTCTTCTCATCGGCCAAGAAGTCGCGAAATGAGGTGTGGAGAGGGATGATCGGGAGGGTATCGTCGGATGAGGTCACGTTGCTGAGAAGTGACCCAAGGTGACGAAGCATCTCAACAACGCATTCCGAATCCTCGGGGTCAAGGTCATCAGGGTCATCCTGGGGTGCATGTTGTCGCAGAGTAGTCAAAGAGCGGATGGACAGCGGAATGAGAGCAGCAAAAAGCTGCCCCATCACGGAACGAAACAGGGTCTGTGCTGCAATCGGTTTGAAGTACCCTTCCAGAACTTCTCCATATAGCTGGTCCAAAGGATCTTGCCCATCCCGGCCTCGAGAGTGTCCCAATAGACGCTGTATCACCTGCTTCTTGCTGAACCCAAAGCTAGGAGGAGGATTTTTTATTAGCCCGGAAGCAACGGCTGCCCACTGGAACAACCCTTCCGCTGCCTCTGCGAGCTTGACACCATGTCGTTCGAACAGGTTCAAAGGGAGTTCGCTCCGGAGATATAACCCAATATCTTGCTCCGTCTTTGCAGCCAGTTTGGGATCATCCATATAGAGGGTGCATACAGACAACGCATTACGGAACGCGCGTTCGATGCCGTTCTCCGGCCTCGAGGTGATCAGGATACGAAAGTTCAATGGAAACTCGAATAGATGTTCGGCTAGGAATTTGTGCAACCCGACTTGACCGATCGCATCACCACTCTCATCCAACGCATCGATTACGATAAGAATTGGGTCGCTGAAATGAACGTTCTTGACTGGTTCGAGGAGAAGGGATTCGAAGAGTGTGCGATAATGTCGAGTATTCCGAAGAGACGGATCATTCTTCAGTACCCTCCCGAGGGCCAATTTGAACGGTTGATAGCGATCGGAGAGATCGCGAGCGAGCGTCGTGAACAGCTGGTAAGCTTCATCTTTGGATCCCTCTTTCCGCAAAAACGCGAAGTAACTGCAGAGGCACTTATGCTCGAACAGTCGTGCGACCTCATGTGCGATTGAGGACTTTCCTGTGCCTGCTTGGCCGAGGAGGACGAGCGCACGTTGAGATTCAGGACTCTCAGCCCACTTGACGATATGATCCAAGAAGTCTTCGCGTGTGCCCGGGAGACATCGCTTCCCATCCCCAAATTGCCAGCCTCCTTTATAAGGTAGTTCTCTGATTTTTGCGTCCAATTCTTTGTGCACCTCGTCAGGAAGATTATCCGACAATCATATTACCCGGAGGACCACGCACCGGCTTCTAGCACAGCAATCCCAGTGACGACAGCAGTACTCGCGAGGAAATTATCTCGCAGTCGAGCAAGGTTTGTGCGATACTCATCAATTTTCGCATCAACCTGCCGGACAACATTCTTCAAAGTCCGCTTTCCTAAATCAAATCTTTGTTATAACGAATGACCAGGGAGAGGCCAAGACGACGTACCGACTTGCACATCCTCCGCATACGATGTGATAAATTTCGCACATTCCGAGACACACTCCAGCATCTCATCCAGGATCTTTGGTTGCGTAGACTCCGGGTCCATGTTCCTCAGAACGTCCGCTTTCTTTGCAAAGTCAAATGCGTCCAGGATCGCCTGAAGTAATGTTCTGACGTTGTCGTCACGCTTCAACTGGAGTAGCAAAGTCTGACGGCAGAAATGATTGAACTATCCACATCCTCCGACAGAGCACGGAGACACACCTCAGGAATCTTTGAGAGCAGCTTCCATGCTAGCTGTGCATGGGGGAGCAACTGAAGCGCAAAGGTTAGCTCGGCAGAGCAACGGATCAAAATTCGATGAGACATACATCTGCGATTGGACCGATAGTATCGAGTACTTGCTTGATAACACCAATAGCACCCTCCCATGCTGTCATCGTATCCATACATTTCATGGCTTCCTCGGCACGATCCATAGTACGTGAGATCTCCGTGTGGCCATCTTGTACTTGTCCCGCAGGAGTATCGCCCACGGTAGGAAGGTCACCAGGACGTGCGCCACCTCCTTCAGCACCAGGATTGTCCATTGTTGTCGTCGTAGGACTCGGGCTAAGGGCTGCCGCATTTAGAGAGTTCGTCGACGTGGTGACAGTCAATGATAGTGTGACCGGCTCATTTAAGTGTCCACCATGTCCGCCATCGCTGCTGAAAATAATCTCGAGTTCTACATGCAGGATGCTCAGCAAGCGCAAGAGTAAGAATTCGAAGGAATAGACGAACCGCGTCGAGCTTCGCAGGTGATCTCCTGCCTTCCGATAAGGATGTCTGTCCGTACGGCCCTCTTCGCATAAAGAGATATTACAATACTGGAGAGTGGTGGTAAAGCACTGCGGAAGAGTCAGTTGGACATCGGTATAAAAATCTGAACCTGGCAGCTCTTACAATGCAAGTTTTTCGTTCCACTCCACGTGCTGTACTACGCTCTGCCTCGATCGTGTCTGCCATGTATTCTTCCCGTTCGTCACTGTAACATAAAACTGTCTCTCTTTACCCGGGAGGGCTTTAAGACGAGGAAGATTGTGTGCCCTGAGGACTGACAAGAGGGAGAGATTTAGGGATGATCAGAGTAGAATTCCTAAGATAGGTACCAGTGACCTCGAGCTGGGGTATACTCGATTGCATTCCGCTGGCCTGATCCCTGATCGCGCTAATCAAAGGCGATTATCTGAGTAAATACTAGAATCGAAAACGAAGATGAAGTGACTGATGTACCCGATTCCGGAGTTTGGAGGATTTGGGCTATGGTAATGGTTAACAAGAACATCGGTATCAGGAGTGAAAGACGTTGACATACGAATTCGGTTGTGGAAGAGCCATCGTAGAGTGGAGTGAGAAGTTGAGACAAGCACTGGCGCTGCTGCTGGTAGCCCCGACTGGGAGGGCGCTTCAACGTTAGAACCAAACAACAAACAATGGTTACGTTGACATATTGACAACCACTGGCAGCCCAGGCTTCTTCACGCGAGTAGGGTTATGCCAGTGCAAATTCTTACTCCCGCACGCTGGCATACATCACTATGAACTTTCGTGAACACAATATGGTACATGGGACAAAATTTTACAAAGAGATTATGTATGACAGCCAATTACATACAGAGGTTCCGTGTATGATGAAGATGCCCTCCACTGAATGACTGCAGATAAGACATCGTAGCCGTGCGAGTTGACCCAAGTAACCGCCCCATTCTTCCGAATTCCTCTTTCGTTCGCTCGGAGTTATGTCAGCAGGGAGGCGGATATCTAGCGACGGAGATGGTTTTATAAGAAGCGATGATGGTTGGAGAGACAAGACGGGTCAACGACTAGGGAAATGAACAGCAACCGATGAGTGAGACTAGGAAGGACGCAGGCCCAGGTGAGAGGACTCGGAGCGGACGTCGGAGTTTGGGCAAATCACGGAGCGCTGACTCGAGGCCTCTTTCCGACTGTCTGACTTTACCTCTGACCTTCCTTCACCGTCACCCGCAGCAGCTAACAGCCGCCCACCATCGACGTCATCGGAGTGAACAACTACAGAAGGGAAACAGTGATGGGGCATGTCGCCCGGACGGGTTTGCCGGATGACTACCGAACGATCTCAATGGCGGGTGTCAGTGGAAGACGACGAAAGTGGGCTTTATTATTCGGAACCGACATGGCGATGCAATGTACGCTATCTAACGATATTATTTGCCTTCTAAACAAAAAGCTGAGCTTTCATCCTACCTCGTTACGTCGGAGCCCGGTTTCTGTAACCTTTCTTCCTAGGCAATCGTTTTGCCTCCTCCGAGTCAGGTGCCATGCATCGTTTCCGCCAGGTTCGACAACGTGGTTTCCGTCTTCATTGTTTTCTGTATCCCCTTATGTTTAGAGACCCCTAGAGACTAAATTGCTAAAATTGCATCAGATTCAGTTCCGAGCGAACCCACACTAAGCGCGCAGTAGTCGAGATGCGTACGTCGCGTCAAGCGATTGAAGAACTCGCTAACTCACTTCAGTTTACCGCCTGAAAGGCTGAAACAGCCACTTTCGATGGCTCTCACAGATTTTGGTTTTTGCCTCACACAAGCAGACCCGGGCGTTTTCCGCGCGCAAATCAGAAGTTATATTGATGATGTCCTGATGCTCTCCACTGGCACGCGCATTACCGTGACGCTCCCCGACCCGGGCACGATTCTGATTCATTGGCTTATATGGATCGTGATCGTGATCGCTCAGAACGCGCCATCTCACCCTTTCAGGCAATATATATCATCATCAATCGCTTTGGGCTCGCCGACTCCGAGTCGCAATAAGCTCCCATACTGCCGAACGCAGTTTATTTAAAGGACAACATCCCCTCAGGTCAATTCACGCTACCGCGAGGCCACCAAGACGATCTGGAGTCTCATGCACGCTGCGGTAGCCACTCGACTAGACATAGATTGAACCAAATACATTAACATTTTGTCCCCAAACCCATCAACGTGGGGGGGATCGTGGTCTCGTTTGCCCAGCGCGATGTGCTGATAAAGGCGCTACCCCTAGACGCTGGAGCGATCGCTCGATACACCGACAAGGGAGTATTGTAATGCGATAGTACTAGTACGGTGGGAGATGTTGGAGGGTCGAGGGGGGGACGCTGACGACTTGGGGATGGGTAGCTGATCATCACAAGCACCCATGCGAGTCATGTTGAGTATGCCGCGCCCCATCTTGCGACAAACACTGAGACGATGTCTTGGATTCTCTGGAGGGACCTGTGCAACGGCAAAACACTTTGTGAGCCTCAAGCACCCCAACCTGGAGTCCGTATGTACCTATGGTCAAGTATGCCATTTGAAGATGCTATTCAATGACCTACTAGTATGAAAGTCACATCACCGGGTGTCGCACGTCAAAGATCATATCAGAGCTGGGGAAAATGGGCCGTACGCGGGCTCAGTAAAAGAAGCACGGGTCTTTGAGTTGCGACAGTGTCACGTGAGCGTAGGAGCCGTCCTCGTCGCGCAACGGCCATATTATTACCATTTGACTCTCGCCCATCGAGGCACCTAAAGACGCTTGGGAAAGAATGACGGTCTAGTATCCGCCTTGAGGTTTCAAGATCCCGGCGGTGGAGAGAAATACAATAAACGCTACTTGAAAAGCTACGTACATCGTCATGCCCAACTCCGACCCTTGGTCACTCATACTGAGTAAGTTAGGTGACTATGCGTTCGTGACGTTCACGGTCGCGCGAAAAGGATATACGTTATGCCACGTCACTCTTACACGGACGCGGCCTCACTGTCAGAGGAGAAGTGAGTCAGACAAGCATGGTGATACCCTGATTGGGTTGCTTCGCCACTTCTCATCCACGATCGGAGAAGAACGGCGATTGGCCTCCAGAATAACGTGACCTCACACACCACATTTCAACGCATATACCCGTGATCCACGTTCCGCTTAGATCCCCATTAACCATCTCCATCTCAAGACACCCACCGCGCCCTCCCGGCCCCTCCGGTTCGTCAACTTATCACAGGCCTCAAGGTTCACATGGCCCTCAAACCATCCGCGGATATCCCTGACGGTAATTCCATCCGCACTGTTAGCAGAATCTGCTTGCCGTCCAATAAAACGTTCATTTCGGACGCGTGGTCACAACTTGGCGGTATCTGTACTCCGAGCAGATTTTCATTCACTGGTACCTCAGTGAAGATGCGTTCTCAGAAACCTGGGAAGACCTTGGCAGGGATTTTGAGTCTTTAGAGTGTAGCCATTGGCTCTGTGAAGGTGTAGGAGTTGTGCTAGGTGTGTGGTGCCACCACCACTCTCATTTCGTCTGCGGTCACCCTTACCTTCCGTTTCTCTAGACACTCATTTGTTAATTCCTGATGTCATAGTCATGTCATCCAAATACAAATTGGAGCTGTCATACCGACTCCTACACGATACACTCTCGCTTAGCTTGATTTCTGGACTGCTCTGCTGGCCGTCCTCAGACAGACTCGATGGCGCTAACTGAATTGGGTGGCACCAATCTGAGTTTGCATAAATACATGTGACTCTATTTAGATGAACTATGAACGTATACCGTAGCCCAATTTGATCCATACACAAACTTTGAGAGATCAACCTCCGTTCTATCTTTGCCAGCAACCCAGACTGTGTTAGCTCTATAAAGATATGGTCGGTGAATGGGAGGAATCCACAAAAGGAGTTCTTTACCTTCCCCATACATCCACCCATCACTATTGACCAGGAATTTCTCCATAAAGTGATCTTTCTCGATATCTTCTGCTCTGGGCTTCCCTACATGAATTGTGTGATCTCGTAAGGCCGAGGTGATAGGCTGCACATCCAAATTGGACGCACCAGAGTTTGTCAATTGGGTGAATCCGGTAGATGAGTCCACAATATCCTGTCCTGTTGTGGCATCCCACATGCGAATCGTGCAATCTCCCGAGGCAGAAACAATCCGCCGCCTGTCTGGTGAGAATGCAACCGAGGTGACCCATTCAGTGTGTCCAATAAATGGGCCCGCTAAGGCCACACCTGTAGCAGAATCCCACAAGCGAATCGTGCGATCGATCGAGGCCGATGCAATGCGCTGCCCATCCGGTGAGAATGCAACAGTCATGACACCATCGACGTGTCCAGTAAACGGGCTTGCTACTACTTGTCCTGTCACAGAATCCCACACACGAATCGTGCGATCGAACGAGGCTGAGGCGATTCGCTGCCCGTCCGGTGAAAACGCGACAGATGTGATGAGCTGAGTGTGACCAGTAAATGGACCTGCTACGACCTCCCCTGTCGCAGCATCCCATACTCGAATTGTGCAGTCACTCGAGGCAGAGGCGATGCACTTCCCGTCCGGCGAGAATGCAACAGAGTAGACTGCATCAGTGTGTCCAGTACACGGGCCCACTACAACCTCTCCCGTCGTGGCATCCCACACACGAATCGTGCGATCGTCCGAGGCCGATGCGATGCGTTGTCCGTCCGGCGAGAATACAACAAAGTTGACCTCATCGGTATGTGCAGTAAACGGGCCCGCTATAACATTTCCTGTCAGGGTATCCCACACGTGAATCCTGCGATCTCGCGAGGCCGAGGCGATCCGCTGCCCTTCAGGCGAGAACACAACAGAAAGGACCCGATCGGTGTGACCAGTAGATGGACCTGCTATGAGCTCTCCTGTTGCGGCATCCCACACACAAATTGTGCAATCTGCAGAGGCCGAGGCTATCCTTTGCCCATCTGGTGAGATTGCAACAGAAAAGATCGATTGGGTATGTCCGGTAAACGAAGCCCCTACCGCTCCTTTTCTAGGATGCCACACGCGAACCGTGTGATCATCCGAGGCCGAGGCAATGCGCTGCCCATCAGGTGAGACTGAAACAGAAAATATGGTAGATGTGTGTCCAGTAAATGGGCCTGCTACGATCTGACCTGTTGCGGAATCCCACACGCGAATCGTGCGATCTCCTGAGGCAGAGGTGATGCGTTTCCCGTCCGGCGAGAATGCAATAGAGTAGATGGCATCGGTGTGTCCAGTAAATGGGCCGGCTACCACCTTTCCTGTTGTGGTATCCCATACACGAATCGTGCGATCGTACGAGGCGGAAGCAACGTGCTTTCCTTCTGGTGAGAACACAACACAGCTCGCACATTCCGTGTGTCCAGTATACGGGCCCGCTACGGGCTCTCCTGTTGCAGCATCCCACATGCGAATCGTGCAATCTTTGGAGGCAGAAGCGATACGTTTCCCGTCTGATGAGAATGTGGCAAAGAAGATCTCATCGGTGTGTCCAATAAACGGGCCTGCTATGACCTCTCCAGTTGCGGCATCCCAAATACGAATCGTGCGATCAGAAGAGGCCGACGCAATGTGTTGCCCGTTGGGCGAGAATGCAACGCATCTGACCCAGCTCGTGTGTCCAGTAAACGGTCCCGCTACGACCTCTCCTGTTGCGGCATCCCACACGCAAATCGTGTCATCGGCTGAGGCCGATGCGATACGTTTCCCGTTAGGCGAGAATGCGACAGAGAACACGTAATTGGTGTGTCCAGTAAACGGACCCGCTATAATCGCCCCCGTTGTAGCATCCCACACACGAATCGTGTGATCCCGCGAGGCTGATGCGATCTGCTGCCCATCTGGCGAGAATACAACAGAGTAGACTTCCTTGTCATGTGCTTGAATTGTCATTTCCAATGCTGGCCAATCAGATAACTGTCCGCGTCGCAGTACCAATGTATGGGGGAATAGGTGAAGGTGGCGCTCGACGATGCGGGAAGAGGATGGCGCAAAAGGCAGAGCAGATATATATATGTGCGGGACGCTTCTTGATATCGCCATCCCGAAATACCGCACAAAAGCGAACGCATCTTCGACTAACGCCAACAGATTTTCAACCTCGGATTGGAATGATCGCTGTAATTGGACCCAATAGTTACTACATGTCGTATATCATGATAAGACCCGCCTACCTTCTGCTCATCAGACCGCAACCATGTGTTCACAGATGCCAATGCTCGTGATGCAAGGCCGACATTGTTCTTGATGCTAAGCACCTCCAGCCAAAAGAGAAACCTAGTCTCGACTAGCGATTGAAGTTTTGGAAACAGGTCCTGTTCAATACCAAGACGTTCTAAATGATCCCCCCAAAAAACGCATCCATATGATAGAGCAGGCGGAATATATTTGGCAATTCGAGAATCCAGATCAGGCACGTCCTGGTTGGCAACGTATGACGATTCGAGTTTGCAAATGTTGAACTTGAGCTCATTCAGCATTAATCCAAGACAGGAATCTGCCAGCTGACGGTGAGCCTTGCCAAGGTCGATGTGAAATACTCCACTCTTCTCATCGGCCAGGAAGTCACGAAATGAGGTGTGAAGAGGGATGATCGGGAGGGTATCATCGGATGAGGTCACGTTACTGAGGAGTGAGCCAAGGTGACGGAGCATCTCAACAACGCATTCCGAATCCTCGGGGTCAAGGTCATCAGGGTCATCCTGGGGTGCATGTTGTCGCAGAGTAGTCAAAGAGCGGATGGACAGCGGAATGAGAGCAGCAAAAAGCTGCCCCATCACGGAACGAAACAGGGTCTGTGCTGCAATCGGTTTGAAGTACCCTTCCAGAACTTCTCCATATAGCTGGTCCAAAGGATCTTGCCCATCCCGGCCTCGAGAGTGTCCCAATAGACGCTGTATGACCTGTTTCTTGCTAAACCCAAAGCTAGGAGGAGGATTGTTGATTAGCCCAGAAGCAACGGCTGCCCACTGGAACAATCCTTCTGCTGCCTCTGCGAGCTTGACACCATGTCGTTCGAATAGGTTCAAAGGGAGTTCGCTCCGGAGATATAACCCAATATCTTGCTCCGTCTTTGCAGCCAGTTTTCGATCATCCATATAGAGGGTGCATACAGACAACGCATTACGGAACGCGCGTTCGATGCCGTTCTCCGGCCTCGAGGTGATGAGGATACGAAAGTTCAATGGCAACTCGAATAGATGTTCGGCTAGGAATTTGTGCAACCCGACTTGACCGATCGCATCACCACTCTCATCCAACGCATCGATTACGATAAGAATTGGGTCGCTGAAATGAACGTTCTTGACTGGTTCGAGGAGAAGGGATTCGAAGAGTGTGCGATAATGTCGAGTATTACGAAGAGACGGATCATTCTTCAGTACCCTCCCGAGAGCTAATTTGAATGGAGGATAGCGATCGGAGAGATCGCGAGCGAGGGTCGTGAACAGCTGGTAGGCTTCATCTTTGGATCCCTCTTTCCGCAAAAACGCGAAGTAAGTGCAGAGGCACTTATTCTGGAATAGACGTGCGACCTCATGTGCGATTGAGGACTTTCCTGTTCCTGCTTGGCCGAGGAGGACGAGCCCACGTTGAGATTCTGGACTCTCGACCCACTTGACGATATGGTCCAAGAAGTCTTCGCGTGTGCCCGGAAGACATCGCTTCCCATCGCCAAATTGCCAGCCTCCTTTATAAGGCAATTGTGTGATTTTTGCGTCCAATTCTTTGTGCCCCTCGTCAGGAAGATTATCCGACAATAGTATTACCATTAGGACTACGCACCAGCTTCTAGAACAGCAATCCCAGTGACGACAGCAGTACTCGCGAGGAAATTATCTCGCAGTCGAGCGAGGTTTGTGCGGTACTCATCAATTTTCGCATCAACCTGCCGGACAACATTCTTCAAAGTCCGCTTTCCTAAATCAAATATTTATTATGATCAATGACCACAGAGAGGTCAAGACGGCGTACCGACTTGCACATCCTCCGCATACGATGTGATAAATTTCGCACATTCAGAGACACACTCCAGCATCTCATCCAAGATTTTTGGTTGCGTAGACTCTGGGTCCATGTTCCTCAGAACGTCCGCTTTCTTTGCAAAGTCAAACGCGTCCAGGATTGCCTGAAGTAATGCTCTGACGTTGTCGTCACGCTTCAACTGGAGTAGCAATGTCTGACCGGAGAAAAAGATTGAACTATGCATATCCTCCGACAGAGCACG
>QLPA01001267.1:0-31783 GCA_003313945.1 Lactifluus pinguis
CCTAGCAAACTTTGGCACAGCATCACTATGGCCAATTTATATTTATGTGGGCCTCTTGTCACAGTACATTCGCTCAAGAGTGTCTTCATTTTCTGCCTTTCACTTGGCCTACATTACCTCTGTAAGTGAACTGATATATTTATGGTTCTTGTCTTAGTAACACATGATATTAGCTTCCTGGCTACATTACAACAAGGTACCAAGATGCCTATGGTGTAGCACCAACAAAGGAGGTGCTTACCCACCTTAGGCGTGAACTTATCCAGGCAATATGGGCACTTTTACTGACACCAAAGTTTATGCATGCTTATGTTCAAGGCCTTGTTGTGCATTGTACTGATAATGTCAAATGGCGGCTTTATCCTAGGTTCTTTGTTTATACAGCTGATTATCCTGAAAAGTGAGTAAATTCCAAGTTATTCAATTTCACTTCTTACCCACTTACCACTTCTTTAGAGTGCTCATGACCTGTATCAAGCATCTTGGACGCTGTCCTTGCACTCGGTGCCTGATGAAAAAGAAGTACATCTCAGAACTTGGTACACAGAATGACTCTAGACGATGCCAACACATTCGCATTGATGGTAATCATGTGCGGTCTTTAGTTGAGAAAGCACACCAGCACATGTTTCACAAGGGCCGCCTTGTCAATGGAAAGTCTCTTGAAGGTCTCTTAGGCAATCAATCACTCACTCCTACACGTGTAAGCCTCTGCTAACAGCTTATGAACTGATCAACTAATGCAAACCTCATTGTGACTTTAGAATGCATTTTCTCAAGTCCTTCTGCCATATGGTGTCAATTTCTATGACATGTTCACTGTGGACTTTCTCCATAAAGTTGAACTTGGTGTTTGGAGAGCATTATTTCAACATCTTTTACGCATTCTCCATGCAGAAGGTAACAATGTGGTAGTGGAATTAGACAAACGGTAAGTTAACTTGCTATCAAATTGTAGCTGCACTGTATATATTTTTGCAGATTTCGGGCTGTCCCAGCCTTTGGCCATTCAACTATTTGCAAATTCTCTCAAAATGTCTCAGACCTAAAGCAACCAGCTGCACAGGACTTTGAAGACCTTTTACAGGTGTGAATTGTTATTACACTATCTTCAAAGTTCTGATCCAATTACTGTGACTGATGCTACACAGTGTGCGCTCCCTTGTTTTGAAGGGCTAGTAGCTGACGCACCACCAAATGAAATGATTGTGGACTTATTGTTCATTATGGCACTTTGGCACAGCTTTGCAAAGATGCGATTGCACACCGACACTACAGTTGCAATACTTCGTGGCCTAACAAGTGAGCTTGGGCGTCTCTTGCGGCAATTCAAGAGCAAGGTTTGCACAAGATATTAGACAGAAGAGACACCCGCAGAGCATAGCCGTCGTTTGCGCCGCCATTTGAGAAACACGGGCCGACGTGGAATGGAGAACCCTGACTCAGAGGCAGATCTCATCGTCCATGCCGCTGCCAGTGGCAGCCGACGTAGTCGCACAGTCAAAAAAGAGTATAACCTCAGCACTTACAAGCTTCATGCTCTTGGACACTATGCAGACACAATTATTCACTTTGGATCAACGACTTCATATAGTTCCCAAACAGTTTGTATTATCCTCTGTGCGCTCAGACCGTAACTGCAATTGATGATCCATACCAGGGAGAACGAGCTCATCGAGATCCAAAGCAGTTGTATTGGAGGACCAACAAACGCGAACACATCAAACAAGTCGCAACCCACCATGTGTGAAAGGAAAAGCTAAATGACATCTGTGAAAGGATAGACCGAGAACTTCGAAACGAGCCGCTACCACCTGCGAGTCCCGATGAGCATTATCAAATGGCACAGGGTTGTAGCAATGCGAGAGTTCTTCCACTGTGGTTACCGCAACACGAAAACGATCCAGCAGTCAAGGTGCTACTAAGTGGTTTATAAATCAAAAAACTCCACCGGGACTCATTATCTTACAGGACTTTATCCCGAAACTCAAGGGTCATATCCTTCGAAGGATCCGAAATTCCATGACTGAAGATTTCACGAGTGCGGATCGCCATATGGTCCAGATTCTACGCGACACAGCATACTTTCACCAGATTCTTCGGATCAATTACACAACCTATAACATGCGACGAGATCAAGACATTATTAATGTGCGCACCCGATCCGATGTGATGGTACTGTCCAGCAACGATGAGGGTGGGTACCCCTACTGGCACTGTCGCGTCATCGGAATCTTTCATATCAATGTTTGGGAACTCAATAGCAATGAGAATGTCAAGCGATTCAATGTCTTATGGGTTCGCTGGTATGGTCTTGATGAGAAATGTGCTTGGGGCTTTTCAGCAAAGCATTTACCGTGTATTGGCTTTGGTCGTTCAGACGACCCCGAGACATTTGGCTTTTTGGATCCCTCAGACGTTGTGCATGCGTGCCACTTGATCCCATCATTCTCGCAGGGCCGAACAGAGTGGCTACTTCCCGCACACTTGCTTTCTCACCAACTAAATGACAATGACATGGACTACTTGCGATACTATGTGAACTTGTGAGAGTTCTCACCTAAAACTTTATGTTTAAGCTGACCATTATGTAGCTTTGTTGACCACGACATGATATGTCGATTCACGGGTGTTGGAATCGGTCACTCATCAACTCATTCACACGTTAGGACATTCCTAAATGGCATTCAAACTGCCTTTGTTAAAGAAAATATCCATGAAACAACTGACAGCGATATGGATCAAGACGATGATGAAGAGCTGCCAGAAACAGTCTTGGAAGAAGGTGACTCAGATGTAGATGATTTGGGGTCGGAGGACGCGGATGTGGCCATAAATGATGAGGGTATTGATGATGATGACGAAGGTTGGGGAACTGAATGCAGAGATGACCATGATACAG
The DNA here is from genome assembly GCA_003313945.1 of Lactifluus pinguis. NCBI lineage: Eukaryota > Fungi > Basidiomycota > Agaricomycetes > Russulales > Russulaceae > Lactifluus > Lactifluus pinguis. The sequence goes on from QLPA01001267.1 coordinate 2,903, forward strand.
ATGTTGGGTCTGAAGATGAGGATCAGACATAAATTAGTGATTACTGTAGACTGTAGTTGACGTTGACGCGCTGCAATTTGAGTTGAATGATACGACGCGTAACTGCCACTGCCATATTCACTTGTTCTCACCTCCCATCTACTTCCTTACAGTCGGGTGTATGTATGCGTCTTTTCTTATGTCTCAAGTTGTTGCCCACTCTGATATCCTTGCCATTAACTATGAAACAGTACGTTACTACTACTCTGGCCATCACAAGTCATGGCTTTTCGCTCAAGCAGTACATGCCCCTCCTTCCACTTTATGTGAATGTTTGATGTGAGGCCCCAGCACAACCCGAGTAAGCTTTTGCACCTAAGATAGCACCGAACCATGAAACTTACAAGCCCGATAGACCAGACGTAATGACTCAGGCTCTTGACCGTGACTTTCAAAAGGTCCGAGTCCAAGTCGTTTCCTTACCAGCACCACAATTCCACTCAATAAATGCCCATCAGTCAACATTTCATTCCTGCTTTCTATTCAACTTCCCACCATCGCCTGGGTTGATAAGGGGTGGAAAGAGTATGCATGAGTGAAGGTCCGAGTCCGTCATCACTCCGTGCGTCAAACTCATTCTCAAGCCTCAGACAGCCCATAACCAGCCGTTACTTATTCTCAGAATGGTCCCAAAGCCAAGGTCACATCCCTTGCCATATTCCGAGTTTCCGAGTAGTTGATACGACCACCACGACCAAACACGCGCACCATCATGGGTGCCGAATATCTGTTCCCTCTCAGCAGCGGTATCTCCAAGAACGCCGATATTCTCTGAGAAGATGTATTCACGAGTACCGAACCATTGCGTGTATGGACTCTGGTTGGATATCAAGTACTCTTCAAACTCACTCAGGATGTTCCAACTCTTGAGACATCCTTTAAGGTAGCGGAGTCGAGCTTGCTCACAAGTCGTTTGGAGGTGAATGTCTTTCCACGTGACAACAATCTCTTGAACCACTTCTTTTGCCCGCTTTATCACCTCCCTTTCCAGGCGACGAAAGGATTCCGTCCGGGCTGCTTAAACGATGTGGCAGCACTCCCCACAGTAACAGATAATCACACGATTCTGGTTGTACCACTTGCCGCCTCCAAGAATGGGGTTGCCAGGAAGCTCGATGTAGCACTTGGGACGTCTTCTACCAGTTGCCTCGTCGAGTTCGGAATGGCCAATGGAGTACAACTCGGAGTCTGACTCTTTAGCACCAGGTACGTCGTGGAAGCACCTTGTCCACAGATTCGCCTCTGGCGTTTGCCTTCTCACCTACTACTCAACGGTGTCCACGTTCTCCAGACATCATGTCCCTGAAGGAACTTAACATGTCAACCATTGCCACTGCACATCCATCTAGGCTTACCCGCCGCCTCCAAGTGATGTGCTCGACTAACCCTTCCATCCGTTTTGCCGACCTCGGTGACCGCTTTGTCGCTGAAACTCACACTCAGCCACTACACCAAGAGCACTTTCACATGTGCGTCGGACGACGAACGAGCGACTAGCACCATACCGAGTCATCCCAGCTCTGACACCAACCCATCTTTTTGGCATCTACACTCAACTCTCCAAAGCCTGTCTAACCTCCTTCAATGTCCTCGTCTCCATGTCCGGCGTCGCGCTCTTGCCAATCCCTACCACCGTGCCCATTTTACTCTCTACAGCTCTAGGAGCCGCGCTCTGCAGTGCCTCTGCCAACACGTTCAACCAACTCCAAGAGGTGCCCTACGACGTGCAAATGGCGCGTACCCGTGGCCGTCCACTCATTCGACGTGCTCTGAGCCCAGCACACGCAACCGCGTTTGCAGCCGTCACAGGCATTGCAGGTCCAGCTTTACTCTACACCATCTGTAATCCGACGATGGCACTCCTGGCCACCGCCAACGTCACCCTTTATGCCGGACCGTACACGTGGACCAAATGAAGATCGAGATGGAATACATGGATCGGTGTCGTCGTCGGTGCCATACCGCCCCTCATAGGCTGGGCTGCCGTCGGTGGTACTTTACTTCTCACCATGGTCGATGAGGTTCTGGCTCCATGGGTGCTGTTCACGTTGATGTTCTCATGGCAATTCCCGCATTTTAACGCACTCGCGCACATCGCACGAGGTTTGTATGCGCAGGCTGGATACCGTATGCTTGCCGTGCTCGATCCGATAAAGAACCGACTCGTTGCACTGCGCCACGCTCGTCCTGTTCTCCGGTCTCACCACGTGGTCCTTCACGCTCACGAGCCTCGTGCCGAATGCCATCTGGCTCCGCGCGGCATGGCGTTTTAACAAGTTTGGCGGAGAGGTACTAGTAGTACTACGTCCTCCAAGTCTTCCACTATGAGCCTAGTACCCCTTGTCCTTTGGCCCTTCCTCGTGTCTGTGCCCACCCCAACCTGCTCTAACCTGCACAGTGGCCATGCCCACCCTGCACTACCTCATCTATGATTTGACTGCCCATGCCCACACTCCCTTCGCCTTCATCTGACGGCTCATGCCCATGCTATGGCCCCCTCACTCACACCCCACTGCCTCACACGGAGTCACACCTGGCACTCACATTACTAGCTTCACAACATCCCATTTCTTCTTTATATGTAAGGATGTTTTTGTGCTTAGGTAGTATTGATATTATTTATGCAATATTAAAAGTGTGATTTATTCATTGACTGTGACATTGAGTGCTAAACTGTACCCCTACCCAAGGGTAAGGGTTACCCCACCCCTACTAAAGGTTTTGCTGGGGTACTGGTTACCCCTGTCCAACACTAGGCAAGCTAGAGCATCATGATATTAGTCAATCTCCCATGATATACCTAGATACCTATGATAACTAGCTAGGTACCTAAATGACCTTAGTTACCTTAAGAGATTACAGTGCTCAAGCTTACCTTGCTTGACCTTGCATACCTAGGGATAATATAAAGTTCCAGTTTGGCATACTAGAAGCACCATGATATTAGTCAATCTTCCATGATATACCTAGATACCTATGATATCTAGCTAGGTACCTAAATGACCTTGGTCATTTTGTAAGACTACATTGCTCAAGCTTACCTTAACTAACCATATGCATATAGGGGTAATATAAAGTTCCAGTTTAGCCTACTAGAGCATCATGATATTGGCCAATCTCCCATGATATGCCTAGATACCTATGATACCTAGCTAGGTACCTAAATAACCTTGGTCACCTTGAGAGATTACAGTGCTCAAGCCTACCTTGCTTGACCTTACATACCTAGGGATAATATAAAGTTTCAGTTTAGCATACTAGAAGCACTATGAAATTAGTAATCTTCCATGATACCTATGATATCTAGCTAGGTACCTAAATGACCTTGGTTACCTTGTGAGACTATACTGCTCAAGCCTACCTTGCTTGACCATATGCATATAGGGGTAATATAAAGTTCTAGTTTGGCATGCTAGAGCATCATGATATTTGTAAATCTCCCATAATATACCTAGATACCTATGATATCTAGCTAGGTATCTAAATGACCTTAGTTACCTCACAAGATTATACTAGATCCTACAAGGTATTAACATGATCATTTTATTACCTTAATAGGCAAGTCTGGTCTTAATTGGCCTCTATCATAATATTATTATGGCCATAGCCACCTTGTATACACTTGTAGATAACTATTTTCTTCCAAGGTACTACATTATCATAATGTTATCTAGCATAAGATCTTATGATTAGGAATCTACCTTGCATGATCTTTTTAGATATCTAGCTAGGAAGTTATGATCATATTATATCAACTCTGATTATTAAAATCATAGATGTACCTACAAAGGGAAGTGATTGATCAGATCAAATCAGACAAGATAGATGAGATCATCATATATCTAGCAATGTCATAGATCAATATTTTTGGTGATGGCATAGCTAGAATTACCTTGCTTGTTACCTTGCTTGCAAGGTATCAATGTGGTCGAAATTTGGCCGTGTGCCTTGCAGATTCAGTATTTTCTATTGGTCTGGAGCTTTTCCAGTTGTGTTCTGATTGGTGGATAAATGCCACTGTCTCCATTTGGATTTATATATTTATTTGACTTGCTTATGATATCTTACTTAACTGGGAAAATTGTGATGTTTTGCTGTCTGTGTCGTGCACATCCATTGGCACGTCCAGTGCCAGTGCATGATTGTTAAGGTTCCAAGTGGGACCTTTGTATGAAGTGTACATTTGGGTTTGGGTTTGGGAATCATGACTTGTAAACGAACAAGTCAAGGTTCGGTTCAAGAGCGAGACTTGTGTAGTTGACAAGTCAAGTTCAAGATCAAGGTTTCGGGGTCAAGGATGAGACTTAGTAAACAACTAAGTCAAGATTGTGTCAGAGGTCGAGGACTTAGTCTTATTGCAGATAAGACTAAGGTTCAAGGGTTCAAGATCATTTGTCAAGGATGATGTCAAAGAGGGTTCTCTCAATAAGGTTTGAGGCAAGACAAGGTTCTAATAGATAGAAGACTTGGATTGCGAAACAAAACTGAGACTTAAGGCCTCAGTGTCAGAAGTACAGAGTTTATATACTAGAAGGGGCACAGCCCCTGATAGATATGAAACATATCTGAAACAAATCTGAGACACATCTGAAACAAATCTAAGAGGCAATGAACCACAGCCTTAAGGGCTGTGGTCTTCACACAGCTTTCTGGTCTTAAAACATGATGCGAGAATCAGCAAGTCATCTCAGATCATGTGGCAGTTGCTTGAGGCTGTGCGGTGCTGTGTAAGGCTGTATGTAAGTAAATCTAGAGCGGTCTGAAACAAAGCGACCGGCAGTCCATCCACATAAGCAAAATGAGTCAGAAGAAACGAGTCATGTGAGAAGATAGTCCGCAACCGTCATGGTCACGTGCCAGACCATAACAGTGATATACTCACCTTGCACCATCAAGCTTTATTGATTGCTGAAGGATTTTAGTGGTGTAAGAGATGGCTTTGGTATCTGAGAACAGACTGGATAGGATGCAGATGAGGCAGATGCCCAAGGAGGGGAAAGCCAATTGCTCCCCACTGGGGGCCTCTTGTTTATCACCATGCACACTTGTTTTCAACATCAGAGCTTGACCTTGCTCTCTACTGTCTTATTTGTCTGCCAAAATCATAATTAATTAATGATACCATTTTAGGGTTCAAATGATCACACTGGTGACCCTCCTACAAGCAAGGTTGATGTCGACACTGTTGGCATTTCTAGTTACCTTGCTTGCAAAGGTATTAATGTGGTTGAAAATTAGCCATGTGCCTTGGAGATCCAGTGAGGTCTGGATCATTTCTAATCTGTCCTCTGATTGGTGGATCTAAACAATTATATCTCCATTTGGAGTTTGTAATTTGATATGCTTACAATATCTTTTGTTGGCTTTAAATGTGTTTACTGTAGTCTAATCAGATCTTCTTCTTGCTGTCTACAGACCACAGTCTCTCTTCTACAGTGTTGTATTCTAAGGGGTTATTAACCACTGACTTTTTAATTAAGGCTTAGAACTTAGAAACATGGCTTAATTAAGGCTTGTATCTAAGGGGTTATTAATGTTTTGAGTAGAATGGCCATTTCTTGGTCATCTGTTGAAGTTGTCACCCAATTTTATTTTTTTGAATGAGCTTTTCTATTACATAGACAGATTTCAGTATCCTGTCCTACTGTTCTACCATATCATAGTCCTACCAGAACCACTACATAACACTAATCACAAAGTGACCAACAGCCCTCTATAGGTTTTGTGTTTTAGTTCAGTGTTGAGCCAAGCCAAGTGGTGGTTCTTGTATGGCTGATCTTCGGCAAGCTCTCTATCCATTGTGTAAGAGAAAAGACAGTGCATGCTACCTCCCTAGCACCAGAAGGAGCAGTTGTCGGCTTTAGTGGAGTTGGGCTTGCTGTCATTAGCAGTTGCTTCTTCTTGCTTTTCATAGTCTTTTGGGCTTGCTTCTTCTTAGCTTAAGGGGATTGAGTAGTGGCTGTTGACATAAGTGAGGTGGAGGCATAGTGTTGTGGGGCTTGACAAGCCGGAGCCAGCTGAAGCCGAGCCACATTTAGCCATGGCACTGGCTCACCTGAATTAGCCGAGCCTCAGCTAATGTCACAGCTAATGGGGCAGAGCTGATGGCTTGAGCAGCTTGTCATACACATATTATTTCTAAAATCTAAAGTACCAAAGAAAAAGAAAAATATATTGTGATACGGGGTGTTGCGGCAACGCGGCCCCTTCAATGTCCAACGAGCTCTAACCTACGTGCCACATGGGCCACAAGAACAGCAACTAACAAGTAGCAAGCGTGTCTGGACTCCAGAGTCCTGACACACACAATGTGTCTATGTTGTACTACAAAAGTAACAACACACCGAATAGTGAGGGCAACAATTGAGATATCATAGTACAACTTACAACCCAAAAAAAAAACACGCCTGTCATCACTGCTGCCTCGATGTTCTCTCGTGGCCCTTCAAACCCACTTCTGTTTGGACGAATGTAAACTGCATTTTCGTCATCAGCCTCGGCCCTCAGGAGTTGGGACAAACAAAGTGACTCACATTCGGTCGCTGGGTGGCAAGCAGTTTCGGCTGAGTGAAGTTTCTTTGGTAACAAATTGAATGGAACCAAGGCCCAAACATTGTGCGAGGAGTGTGTGAAGGTAGCCGTACTGTGGCTTCTGGTCGAAGTCGAGAGATTGAATGTACTGTGCAAAGGTGTGGAAGGGTCCAGGTAGGTCGAGGCAAAGAGTTTTGGCCGAGGCAATCTTCTTCTTGAGAACAGTGGCTCTCATGAGGTCGTCTTGCCAAGGTAAGCGGCCACAATATAAATATACGATAGTATACACAAGTGCTTCAAGATCATTGCGGCGTAATTGTGTCTGTCCTAGATGGCTGCTGATTGATGTAAAGGCAATGGTGCCTACAAATTTCAGCCCAGACACCTGTGGAACGTGCTGACGGGTAGAGGGATTGCGAAAGAGTTGGGCCAAACCAAAGTGGATTAGAAACAACTGGCTGCTTTTTTCACCCATGCCCATCATGAAGCTTGATGGTTTAACGTCGCGGTGGATGTAACATTGTTTGTGCAGTGATTCAAGACATGAAAGCTGTTGAAAGGGATATGAATTAAACATTTGAGACCCACAGCGGAACAGAGAAAAAATACCATTTGATCGGCAAATGAGAACACTAGGTTGCCATCGCGGGCCTTGTATACTGCCTCTTCCAACGTTAGATTGAGGTGATCAAGAACCATCACATTGTATGGAGCCTCTAGGCCATACCAATGCATGGCAGGGAAGCCAGGTGCGTCTGAAAGGGCCTTGTAGACAGCATGCTCATTCCTGAGGTGGGGATTTTTTGTTTTGACATGCTCAAGCTTTAGTGCAACATCCAGCCTAGTTTTGATGTCTTGTCCCAAGTATACATTTCCTAGAGGATTGAACAAATTGGAAGGCCAGACGGAAACAAAATGACTTACCAAAGGTTCCAGAGCCCAGTAACTTGCCCAACCTATACCGTCCACATATGCGAACTATGCTGGGCTGAAATGTCTTGGAGATGCTATAGGGTTTGGTTGAATCTGACATGGGTAAGGGTAGGTTGTGTTGAGTTGTTGTGTTGAGTTTCCACGAAGTTAGAACTCCGAGTCTCTGACTCACTGCAAGTGATTCGTGTGATCCCCATTGCCAATTTGCAGATCGAGTGATGGGGGAATGAGACAATGTTTCAGAGCATATGAAGTACATTAAGTATGAAATCTGGGATGACATCAAAGTTGAACTACTAGTCCTTATCCCTAAGCATCTCTTATTCTGAGTTCATATCATCGCCGAGTAGTACATCCCTTGCAGCTTTGGTGTCCCCACCCAGCAAAGCATTGAGCCGTTCTTGCTTGCTCGTATCCAGCAATTCCCTCTCCTCTGTCTTCCAACCACTCATAAAGTCAAGACGCAGCTTCTTTAGCAAGAACTTTAGCATTTGCAACGCTTCCATAAGTGCTGGGGTGATTCAGTTTTGTTTCTTGGTATCAGTCTTCCCAGCCGATGAAAAAACTCGTTCACATGAAACAGAAGAAGCTTGAATGGGAAGGTAGTCCATAGCAATAGCATAGAGGGTAGGGAATTCAGCCTTGTGGGCCTATCAGTAGCATGAGTCGTAAATATGAAAATGAAGCAAATACATTTACGTACCTCCCAGAACATCAGGATGTCAGTTCTTGTCGTCATCATGGGACTCGAAATGTACTTTGTGAATTCATCTTCGACACTCCACATTGATGCAGATCTGGGGCGTGTGGAAAAGACCTCAAGTTCGTAGCGCGTTGACGTCATCGCGTATGATGAATGCTTGGGGAGAGCTTGATTTTGAACAGCTTCCACAACTGATGGGTTATTTGCGCAACACTCAGACATCTATAACAAATGGTGAATGACAGGATGCAGTTATGGCCTACAGGTAAACACTCACCAGATTGAGCATGACCTGTCTAGCCAGATCTATATATGATTCACCCCACTCATTCTGGATCCATGAGAAGCGTGTGGCAGGATCGAGAACTATGAAGCCAATTTATATCATGTGCAATGACCCCGTAAAGCAGGTACCTACCCAAGGTGACGATGTACACTCTAGTCTCGTCCATCCGCTGGTAATATTTCTTTGCCCAGAACAAGCCAATATCTGCCCAGTGTTTTAGAGCTGAGTGCTTACTACAAGACTCCCACATAGTCATGAGACGTTCAAAACTGGCGATAGCACCACACAAGACTGGTGTCAATTCAGATGACATAGTTTGCAAAACGTCATGCACAGCCTTATGGATTGTAAGGTTAACCATCAATGTGATGTGTGAAGAGTATCATACCAATAGAACCATTTCTATATCCTCTACGTGGTCCCACTTGTCAGAGCTTAGCTTCATATATTTGATCGACAGTTCATTCAATAAGTACATAACTACAGCCTGAATACCTTGAGTCAGTGCCGACAGTTCATTCGAAGTTCGAACACATGCACTCACGTCCTTTAGGAAACGAAAACGCTGGAGCATCTCATAAACAGAATCCCATCGAGTCTTGACATGTAGTGTTAAGGTTCCAAGCGGGACCTTCGAGCGAAGTGCTCCTTAACGTAAACTTCCGACTTTACGGTTCGGTTCAGTGTAGACTTCGTAAACGACGAAGTCAAACTCATATCAGATGATGAGGTTTCTCTCAGGCTTTACCAATGTTCCAACGCAATGTGTAGACTATCACAGATAGGCTTAGATTGTGAAACAAAACTGAGACTTAAGGTCCCAGTAGTCGCCTCAACGCGACTTAAATACAGGCGTAAGGCTATTGCCTAAAGTAAATAAGACGGTACAAAACATAGCTAACACAGCTTTGCAGCCTTAGGGGCTGTGGACAATCCTCGTACTGCTTTTCTGTTCTTGCAGGATCAGACGCGAATCAGCAAGTCATCGCGTGGCTGTCCATCAGACTGCTTGTGGCAGTACGGTGCTAAATAAGTCCGATCAAAGAAGCACTGTACGTACTGTGATCGGTGAGGTAACGGGACGTATGTAATGAGGCAAGATCAATCGTAAGATCGACCAGATGTCCATCATAACACGAGGCATTGATGTGAGAGAAAAGAAGCACATACGGAACGATCGGTCCAAGACACGTGATGAGTGTATGAGTCGCCCGGAATCATAACATGTAGCTTGAGTTCTAGTGGCTGTCCCCTCTTTGTCTCGGGAGCATCCTTAAACTCAGAAGCATTAGTGAAAAGCTGGACAAGACATGAAAATTTGTCCTTTCTGGTTCCCGACGAGCGTATATAGCGGACAATATTTGCAACATGTTTGACAATGTTGCTCTGCAAATGTAGGGAAGGGTCAAAGTCATCATCTTCATCATCATCCATACTGTTCTCCATGTAATTCGTGCTAACTTGAGTAGCCGCGGCAACAATGTGGCAGGTGCAGATATTGATAATGTGTGGGTAGCACCTGATGCAACTATTGAGAGGATCGAACTGAACATCACACTTGCGAAGTAAGGTTTCCAGCTCTTTCATGGCGGATGCATTATTTGCGGCGTTGTCAAGAGTAAAATGACCAATCTAGTCATTTCAGTAATGTTCTTGGTATAATACAGTCACATACTTTGCATGGGTCAATACCAGCACGATCGATGAGAGACAAGATGGCATTGGCGATAGTTTCACCCGTATGTGCTTTGGTAAGGTGGTGAAAGCCAATTAGAGCAGCTTTCAAAACAAGAGCATTGCTGTCCCGAGCAAGCCAGTGTGATGTCACAGCGAGATATGACGCCAAGTTCGCATTTGACCAGATGTCCACGGTGAAACTTATCCGGCCACACGACTCCTGTTTGCAGTTTATGGGTCAGTGCAAGTCATTGAAAGAGGGAAATGACCAACAGCAAGTGCTTCATGCAATTTTCTAAACTCAGTTTCCCATTCGAGAGTAATTCATTCGCGTATTTTGTCGCGATGTAGGATGTTCTCAACTTGTGGTTGAAGAAAAAAGCAGATATCATGAAATTCAAGGCAATCAACTACGCAAAGTGACTACATTTGAGAGATAAGCTACAAACAGAAATGAGATAAGACAACGCTCATCTGATCATCTGCAACGATCCAGCGAACAAGGTGTTGGACGAGTCTGTCCTGACTACACTCCGAAAGCCAGCATGCATATGAGTTTTTCTGCATGGTGGGCTTGTCTAGAGACTCGAGGATAGGCCAGTTGTACTTCACCGCAGCTTCCCGATACATGTCCTTATGCTTCCCTCTCAGGTGGCCCCAAAGGTTACCAGTAGTGGTGGTTGGGCCATAGGAAGCCACTTTTTTTTCACTAACACCTTCCTTCCTGTAGTTCTGTTAGATTACATCAATGACGAAGAATGCGTTGCTTACAAACAAGCATTAGGGTCATTCACAGTAGCCATTATTTTGCTCATTAATTTGGCCATTCTCATGATTCCCATCAGCTATCCTTACTTTTTTCTTCTGTTCTCATCCCTTCATTGCCACCATTGATAAGAACAGAAGAAAAAAGTAAGGATAACTGATGGGAATCATGAGAATGGCCAAATTAATGAGCAAAATAATGGCTACTGTGAAACACCCTATTGCATCGTCTCATCGTCACGCCCTCATCATTAATATATTCATCAAAGAACAATTCCATATCAGTAATTGAAGACTCAGCATTGGAGTCAATGGTGCCTGTGCAAAGGGTGTTAGATCGAGAAGTGAGAGGTGCTTCTGAACAATCAAGTGTTGGCTGAGCTAGGGGTCCATCTGACTTACTATCGCCATCATTGTCGGATAATTGAAATTGTTCACCATCGTCATCTGCAACAGGCTTAGTACTTGCATGTCAGAGCTAGAACCCTCGAGGTAGGAACGGTAAAAAACCCACTGTTACATGAGGATGCTGACTCGTGCGAGTGGTCCGGCTCGCAGCAGGCTTACGAACACCTTTCTAAGGGACATCATCAACAACGGTCTTCTTGGTGGAAGACTGGGGGATGGCATGGTGATGATGTAGTCAGCAGCTCACCCTCAGTGTATGGGTGGTCAGATCTCACAGGAGCACGAGAGTATGTACACCGGCCCTTTCCAGTCAATGGACGAGTGGGCACTTGGGTTGCAGGAGCCGAAGAATCTTCCAGTGGGTCCGAGGGAATATTATTGACGACTTTGGCCTTTGAGGCCCAGGAGGCACACAGTGGCATTAGGTGACAGTTGTAAGGAGGGGAAGAAATGGACCTACTTATGTATCAGTGAGGGTTGAGGGTCGTATCAGTGAGGGCTGAGGGTTGTTGAAACGTGGACATTCCCGATTTAGATGGTGCACTGGCGGAGTGTGAAATTCATCAGCAAGCGACCAAAGGAGGTACTGTATGAGAAAAGTGATACTGGTATTGTTCAATTTGGTGCCCTTTAAATACATTCTCTACTTCCTATGTAATTGAACGTATAGTACAGGTCTCAAGGTAAATGCCTGAGCTACTCAGACACGGGACTGACCCCAAGGCATACAGTAAACATAGAAATGTGGTTGCACTCAGCCCGCACGGCTGGCCTTATTGTGATGGGCACGAGGCCGTTTCGCTTCCGTGATGACAATTGTTCGCTTCCCATAGCAGCTTCCCTACATCTCTTAGAACTTGAACATAAAGACCGCTTCTCTGCACACGAGAGGACAAGGTCCTGCTTTTCGGCGCGGCAGGTTCAGTCGTCAGCTGACCGAGCCAATGGGCCATGACTGGTAAAGGGAGGGACAATACTTGTACGATGGTCCGTTGACATAGAGAGTCTATCAGAGGGCATGCATCGTAAAACCATTCAATGATGGGAGCATCTTCAGTCTCATCGAGGTCAAGCTGAATAGCTTTGAGAGGATCTACATTGAGAACGTTGTCGCCATAATGGAGAGGGGCTCTTTGTTGTCGAAGGGGGGGAAGCGCATTCACTTGAAGTGCTGGCGGTCCCAGTTCTCTCGACGTGTAGCAAGCCACATGCTGCTCCATTGCACATGGTAGATAGGCTTGATGATGCGGGGACCAGAACCTCTTCAACTTAACATACTTGTTCCTAAGGGAAGGGGATGTGTTGGCAGCCACAGAACGCAGTGCAGGCGCTGAACTGTCCTGCAATACACCAACTATCTTTGTCCCTTTCCCACCAGCCCCGCCGGGGGACATGATGGAGAGTTGACTTCCATGGGTTTGCAGTTTGCAGCTGGATTTCTGCCTCGCGGGATCGCAGATATGACTTGGCGGAGCGAAGCTGGGCCACGTGCTAACTCGGCCTGGTGACAGGCCTTGCAACCTTGGCAAGCCTTTGCTCGGCCATGCGAAATTCCTGGTCGAGGCCATTGTGCCTTCTGGACTGCTGGTTGGTGCCAGTGCTGAGGAGGTGGAAGGTGGCAGTCCTTTCAAAGAAGGCACTGAAGCTGAACAGGATGAAGCGGGGGGCTTGGAAGAGAACAGTCGATAGCATGCTATGATATATACAGAGGCCGGTGGCAAGAGCACGCTTGCAAGGAAGAAACTCTGAGGCCATATTTTGAGTTTGCCAAACAGACACAGATGCATAATTTATTGATTCACCTGGAAGGGGAAAACAGAGCAATGCCACAATACATATACCCAGCACCAATGTCGCATACATCTTGCGAATGACATGTGCTGCCAGCGTACAGACCACCGCCAGTTTCGCTCGTGTCCTTAGCAGCGGGACAAGCAGCGTACAATGTACTGAGGAGATGCAGAAGGTGCGGCGCAGGCAGCGTGCGCCATGGACCCCCTGCAGCCCAATGGAGGGTTTTCCAAGAGGGCGCGATGCAGAGGAGGCAAAAATGGGCAGCGCAGGCGCAGGAGGCAGAGGAGAATGCGATGGAGGCAGAGGCAGAGGCAGAGGCAGAGGCAGAGGCAGAGGCAGAGGCCACAACACAGAGATGGCAACAGAGGTGAGGGACAAAAGGACAGGACAGAAGGACAGAGCGACAGAGCAGAGGCACAAAAATAACATCGTGCTGCAACAACAATAAACAACGGAAATGTGAGACGGGGGGGAAACCAATCATGTGACTTTCCTCGGCTTTCGGGTAGGCTTAGCCAGGCTTAGTTGTGATTTGAAGCTGGCAACAGTCTAGCTAAAATGGGGGCTAGCCTGGGCTCGGCTACATCCAGCTAACGATAAGCCGGCTTCGGCTTCTGGCTAAGCTGTCAAAAGCTGCAAGCTGCTGCAACACTATAGAGGCAGCAGTGGGAGGCTTGGAGTTGTCACTCAATCTGTCTAACTTAGAGAATGCCTTTACTAGAAGGCATTTCTTGAAATATTATAGTTACAGCAGAGTGTGAAAGAATTTTGGGTGCTAAGAGTAGAAAGAGTGACTTGCAGAGCGAAAAGGGGCTTGAGGAAGGAGAAAGGGACAGCCAATGTTAAGGACACTATAAGGGCCACCTAGTAATGGGCTAACATAGATAACAAACACTCTTTAAGTCCTTATTGAGGGTATTGGGACAATCTTGGAGGTAATTACCCATGGCCAGTGATTGTGATAGTGCCCCCAATTCTCATTTTGCAGGTGATTAAGAAATTACCCTGGCCTTAGAGTTGCAATTTAGCTTCATTGCTAGGTTTTTTTCTGTGGGCCTTTTATTTTATATTATTATGTATCTTTCTAAGACTTAGTTAAGGCTTAGTATTCTTGTCAATGGATGCTAAGGGTTAGTCTTAGAATGTATTTAGGCCTTAATAATGATTAACCCTTAGGTCTTAGCTACAACACTGGCCAACATTGACTTGCATTCAACCATACCTGTTGTAACCACCAGAAAATGCCATGGAACCAGCCTAGAGCCACACAGGACATCTGCAACGCAATTGGAGAGGCACTCGAAAAGGTGCCGTGGGTTGGAATAAGATGAGGTTAGTTTATTTAATATTCTTTCTATCATCTTATACAACACATTAGGGTCGTTCACAGTAGCCATTATTTGACTTATTAATTTGGCCATTCTTATAATTCCCACCAGCTATCCTTACTTTTTTCTTCTGTTCTTATCAATAGGGTGTTTCACAGTAGCCATTATTTGGCTCATTAATTTGGCCATTCTCATAATTCCCATCAGTTTTCCTTACTTTTTTCTTCTGTTCTTATCAATGGTGGCAATGAAGGGATGAGAACAGAAGAAAAAAGTAAGGATAGCTGGTGGGAATCATGAGAATGGCCAAATTAATGAGCAAAATAATGGCTACTGTGAACAACCCTAATGGTGGCAATAGGGTCGTTCACAGTAGCCATTATTTTGCTCATTAATTTGGCCATTCTCATGATTCCCACCAGCTATCCTTACTTTTTTCTTCTGTTCTCATCCCTTCATTGCCACCATTGATAAGAACAGAAGAGAGATGTAAGGAAAACTAATGGGAATCATGAGAATGGCCAAATTAATGAGCAAAATAATGGCTACTGTGAAACGCCCTAATGAAGGGATAAGAACAGAAGAAAAAAGTAAGGAAAACTGATGGGAATTATGAGAATGGCCAAATTAATGAGCAAATTAATGGCTACTGTGAAACACCCTATTGATTTATTATTCATAGGAATATAGAACAAGATAGGGCAACAAGTCTCATTCTGCGAAATTGCCATTACATTGACTTGGACATTAGTTAGACATTAGGGCATTTCACAGTAGCCATTATTTTGCTCATTAATTTGGCCATTCTCATGATTTCTACCTGTTTTTCCTACTTTTTACTTTTGTCATCACAAATGATGGCTATGAAAAGATAAGAATAAAAGAAAAAAGTAAGGAAAACTGATAGGAATCATAAGAATGGCCAAATTAATGAGCAAAATAATGGCTACTGTGAAACTCCATAATGAACTGAGTGTTTATGTGTCGTGAACAATACACAAACTAGTGAATGAAAGTGCTGCATTATAAATGAAAATGAAAGACAATATATAGTGCCATTACACATACCATGATACCAGCGGCACAAAATTTCTACCCACAGCACAAATAAACTACCATTAGCACACCATACCTATTAGTGTTGGGGAAGTTTGGTTTGATTTGGTTTCAGCCATTTTCAGCCAAACTGCAAACCAAACCGCTCGGTTCCTTGCAAAATATCTGAAACCAAAACCAAAACCGACATAAACAGTTTATAATGGTTCGGTTCGGTTCAAACTCAGTTTGAGATGGTTTCGTTGTCAAATCAGTTTGGTTCTGTTTAAACCGCATTTGAACCAGATCTTAGACGGTTTGAGGTAATCAAACCTTCTTTTTTGAACCAGCACCATGTGCTCATCCTCAACAACGTTGTCATTCTCTAATGGACAATATGTAATTTATTTTGTAGCTCAGCAGGGGAGAGGTGGGTGAACAAAAACAAAATTGCCACAAGATGCAGCACAAGTCATTTATCACTATCCAAGACTCAGATAAGCTCATCAACTGTGCAGTCCAGCTCCTTGGCAAGAGCCAATGTCTCAAGGTGAGCAGACAAGATACCAGCCTTATACCCACCCTTCAGTATTTGCACAGCCTCAAACATAGTAGGTGAGAGGCAGTTTCAGAAGTCAGTGCCGATGTGTCTTGCACTGGAAAACTGATGTTCCAATGCTGTAGAGGAACCAGGGATAGTGAGAAAGTCTCAAGCCATCCTTGCGAGCGTAGGGTAGACAATAGGGCGTTTCACAGTAGCCATTATTTTGCTCATTAATTTGGCCATTCTCATGATTCCCATCAGTTATCCTTACTTTTTTCTTCTGTTCTTATCAATGGTGGCAATGAAGGGATGAGAACAGAAGAAACAAGTAAGGATAGCTGATGGGAATCATGAGAATGGCCAAATTAATGAGCAAAATAATGGCTACTGTGAATGACCCTAATGCTGTGGTCCTTCCACCACTTAATTACTGCAACGTCGAGGAGACTGCAGAATGGCTCAAGTGGTGATGTAAGATATGCTTGGAGTTCACAGTACGGATCAGTATCTTGAGCCTCCTCAGCAACACGGCTTGCAATAGGGCGTTTCACAGTAGCCATTATTTAGCTCATTAATTTGGCCATTCTCATGATTCCCACTAGTTATTCTTACTTTTTTCTTCTGTTCCCATTAGTGGTGGCAATAAAGAGATGAGTATAGAAGAAAAAAGTAAAGATAACTAGTGGGAATCATGAGAATGGCCAAATTAATGAGCTAAATAATGGCTACTGTGAACGACCCTAATGGCTGACTGCATCTAGGCAGCGCCATAAAGCATGTTGGAGTATTCTTCTACAGGTGTCAAAGTGGTGGGAGTTTTGTTGGGGGACAAGGGAGCCTCATTGGCACCAAAGTACTGACCAAACTAGAAAGGATGTCAGTTGTGTAAATTAGCACACAGCAAAAATAATAACTTACGGTTATTCTGAGGCTTTGCATCCCAGCTTCAAGGTACTCCTCCTCCCAGTGTCTCTAAAAATACGCCATCTTGACATGGGGATCCAAGATGAGGCAAATGAAATAGATACTGCTGTCGTCAAGGATCCGGTACCACTTGTGAAGATTGCTGAGGCCAGCCTGAAGTGCAGGGACAATTTGTGCATACTTTGGGTTTTTGGCCATGCGTTCCCACTTCTGCTACATGGATTCAATGACAGGGAAGGCACGGTAAACAGTGGGTCGGGTGGCATGCAAAAAGCTCTGACAAGATAACGCCAGCTCCCTAAGACCATCACAAATGAGCTTGAGCAAGCGCCATTTGCTCTCGTTAAGCTTGAACATTCCATAGGTCTTTGGAAACTTCAGGTTTGGAACCCTGTGCTCATCATTGGTAAGGAGCGTGAATTTGTTGCAAGCAGGGCAGACGTCAAGCAGACGGGTAATTAGATCATAGAGTGACGCCCAGCATGTATGAATCCATTTGAGGAGCTGCAGTGGCTGGAGATTCTCATCCTTGCAGAGCTTGTGGAAAAATGCGCGCGCTTGTGGTGAAGAATAAACTTGATTGATGAATGCCAAAATCTTGCCAAGCAAGTCTGCAGGGTCAAACTCTTCAGTGTTGAGAAGTTCATCTGTGGCATCGACAGCAGCAGCGAGCTCCTCAATTGCTTCAAGAGTATTGTCATCTTCATCAGTGGCATCTGCGGCCAGCTTTGAGGATAGTGCTGACTTGATAGACGACATCAGCGTTGGTCCTATTTTGGTGACAAAAGCCCGAGACGTGCAGTGGATGGCATGCTCCATACAGCATGCACACCGCTCCTTTGCAATCCATCGTTTGCAGGTAGGGTTGACACTCTTGGCTAGGACACCAATCGCTTTGTTGCACATGGTGGAGCCATCAGCTGTACCCCAGCTGAGTTTATCAGGATCTACCAATCCATATTCGCTGAGAATTTTGATCAGAAGTGTGCCAGTGTTCTCCCTAGAGTGGTCACCAACAATCTCCCGAAAGGCAAGGACCTGTTCTTGCAGGTTCCAGTTGGCATCAATCCAGTGACCCATCACCATCAAGTAGGGATCGAAAGCTCAAGAGGTGCCCACATCAAATGTGAAGGATACCCTGCTATCGAGTATCTTGAACTTCTCAGAAAGCAGGCCCTTGATGCGGATAGACTTGGTATAAATTTCATCAGTGACAGTCGTTTGGCTGGGGAGATCACAAGGGGTCATGGATGGCTGCTGATAGTTGAGCAGAGCCTTAAATGACTCCTTCTCAATGACTGAAAATGACTGAAATTTAGATATAAGCATGTAGGATGTGATATACAGAGAAATGTGGACCTGATTATCAAGGACAATCTACTCACAAAGTTGTGAGAGAAGTCCTTCCCAGTGCCACGCTGGTACCGGGGAAGCTGTGACCACAAACAAGCTGATATCGCTCTGCACACTACAGCTATCACCCTCCTTCACATCGGGACTCTTTGCAACTGCAGGGACATTGTTCTTCTCGCATGTCTCACGGTAGAATCTGTAGTGCTCCCCAGCCTCACGTGTGAAATGCGCACGGAGAGTCGACATTGAGTTTGAGGACTTGTAGAAGCCTACACCAGGTGGTAGGCTATGGTTCTTCCTGTATAGCATGATTGGCATGGGCTGAGGAAAAGGGATGAGGTACATACTTGCAGAGGATGCACCACCACCCTTGCAGCATTTCTCCATTTTTGAGGCACTCCTCCTCCTTGTACACAAGATCGAGGTCAGCACAGTGCTTGTCTTTGCTACGGACACGGTGGCTGCTCATGCGTTTCTGTAGTATATCATGTCAGTAGATAGCTATATAATACAGGAAAAAATTACACATTTATCCTTGACAGATGGATTGCCGTCATCTTCAGAGCTTGAGACATTGTCAGCACTAGTAGTGTTGTCCGTCTCTGGCTCAGAATTGACTGCAGCCCTTTTCTTGCCTTGGGTTGTGGTCTTCCTCAACTTTTGAGGGGAGCCCACATTGTCAGAGTGTGGTTGCTTCTGAGATTTCTTGTGTTGGGCCTTAGCAACAACCTTGGCAGAAGTATGGCCAGTGGAAAACAGGTTGATTGCTTGTTTGGACTGGCCATGTAGCTGTCAGACATGGTTGGAAGGACCAGCTGAAGAGTCAAGAGTAGAAGGATTGGTTGTAGAGAAAGGTTTGGCTGTAGGTACTTTGGCAATTGGATGCTCGTCATCTGCATCATTGTACCACTGGAAATCAGTGGATGATGCAGTCATTGTGCATCCAAGTCTTGATGTGGCAAGGGCCGCAAGGCCTGTGGGTTTGTTGATGTATGTGTAGTGTTGTTGATGTATGTGTAAAATCAAACAAGGTTCAAACCAAGTTCAAAACCATTTGGGGTGATCACCAGTTGCCTAAACTGGAAACTAAACCATTCGGTTTCTCGCGGAAAATTTCAAACTGAAACCGAAACTTGCAGTTTCAGTTCAGTTCAAAACCAAGTTTGTATCGGTTTGGGACCGAACTTCCCCAACACTATCTTCACCTCACTGACCTCACTTCATTGTTGGTTCCTGCCTCCTCTTGGCACTGCAGGGTGGCCTTCAGTGTCATGCTGCCTGCACCAATGCCTTCTGCACCTCCTCAGTATGTTATCATGCTGCCTGCCTCACTCCAACCCATCCTGACCTTTTTCACCTTCTCAAATTTCTACTTGCCTTTGTGTCAAGGACTCAGAGGATGCATTCTCTTATAGGTAAGGTTGTCTCCAGTTGCCTCTGTGTGCTTTAGTTAACACCACATTTGAGCAGTTAGGTGATGCATCACCACATCTCACCTTCTAGCAGGAAGGAGGTACACAATTGTTTTCTTCAGATGCTTACAATGTCACTGCCTGTAGTGTGCAGCTGATGTAGAGTTTCTGTTCAGGAAGATTTCATTCAGTAGTTGTTTATATGTACTTGAGTTGCTTAGTTGGAGATACACTTGTACAAGTTGAATGTGTATGAAATTGAATGTTTTTTTGACTTGGTAAAATAGTGTGAAATTGTGAGCAAGAAAAAGTTCAACTATGAATAATGCTAGGTCACTATGTGCGACATTGGGCCAAAATAGACAGTTTTAGTCATAATTATGAATAACTAATAGGTCGATAACAAATCAACTTTAATTTGCCATTATTTTAGGCAGTTTGACCGAATTAAGAAATTAGGCATATTTAAGTTTTATTAATTCTAACTAACCATAATTGAGACCATAATATATATAATTGGGTTAAATTACCATTTCCCATTTTTTCTGATGCATCAATAAATCCTGACACATAAAACCCATGAGAGAAGACATACAAGCTTTCTGCAGATCAGAATTGTTATTGAGAATGCTCAATCGCCAATTGATCCTCTATGCTCCAACAAACATGTGCAACAGAAATAGGAAAAATGTCTCTTTTAATAATACCATTTTAGTTGACAGTCTCAGTCATGAACTCAAACTCTGGACCATTGAGGTAAAACTATGCATGCTCATTAAAAATGGCTGGAATTGAAGTGAACAGCAAAAGGAGGCTGAGTGTGGCAACCTTCACATCCTTAATAATACGTCCAGTACCTTCCAAACCTGTGTCCCACTCTAAATTTTTTGAGAGCCACCCTGCTTTTCACTCTAACATGTCATTGGCCTCGGAACTGAGGACTCATAATAACCCCAACTCCAAGAATCAGTGAAACAAAATGTAAGTTAAGAAACATGCTTTCTACACACACATTCTGACAGAGTTGTTTCTAGTAGAAGCAAGAAAGGATGACTCGGCTCCTATAAGAAGGCCACCCAATGGTTGGGTTGCACAGAGGACACATTCATGAAATTTCAGAACGTCTTCCAAGTTAGTCTGAACAAAGGCAAACTGTCTAATGATGACCACAACAACAACAAAGACAACAGTGATAATGATGATGTCAACATTGACAATGATGACAATGATGGTGGCAAAGATGATGCTGATGACAACAACAATGAAGACAATAGGGTGTTTCACAGTAGCCATTATTTTGCTCATTAATTTGGCCATTCTTATGATTCCCATCAGTTATCCTCACTTTTTTCTTCTGTTCTTATCAATGGTGGCAATGAAGGGATGAGAACAGAAGAAAAAAGTAAGGATAGCTAATGGGAATTATAAGAATGGCCAAATTAATGAGCAAAATAATGGCTACTGTGAATGACCCTAATGTTCTACACACTCGTCAACATGTTCAATAGGAAAGACATGAAACTATGGTCAGAAGCGCTTTTACACAAGTGGAACAAGTAAGTTACTTTATGGATATTCACGCAATTATTCTGATGAATTGTAGTGAAATGTTTCCAAAGATGAAATCTGGCAAATACCATACACATTCCAAATCCCTTGCAACCTTGTTCAAACAGTGTCACAACAGAACTTCTGCATTATCCTTCTTCATTGTTGCATCCTGTCTCTGCCACTCCAGCATCCCACATGATGTCACTGGACAAGGTACCACAACCTTCTACATCTTTAGCCACTGCCATAGTCCTGTGTCCACTCTCACCACCAACAGCAGCTATCTCAATGGATCATTCATCTCTACCCAGGATTTCTACTGCCTCACCCCACTCTACACCACATGTGGAACCCATATCTTGACAACCTTCTTTGAATGCCACCCCACCAACTCCCACACATCCACCAACAACTATCTCAAGTAGGTCACATTCATATGCATCATCTATGACTTCGCTTTCATCTCAGACACCCATCAGATTGAGTCCGACCAGATCAAAATCCAAACAATCATGTTCTCGCCGATCATCTCATCACACATCAAAGGAGACCCATTATCATCCCATCTGATTCAGTCCAAGCAGGAGTGAGTGTGGATTGATCTTTGATGATGTGATCTTTAAGTCCGTTTTAAGTCGCAGAAGCACCTGCATGCATGATGACCAAGTCAGCCAGTTAGATCCATCAAGGACCTCAATCCTGGCTGCCAGAGGGAATGTAATCGAAGGCATGATTTGCTATTGATAAGATAAAGTGATGATTTTGATAATTTGAGAATGAGGAGCAGTTAGAGAGATCGAAGATCTAATGGAATCCCTGGTGTATCAGCTGTGCACCCTGAATCTTATCTGATCCAGTCTCTCAGACCTTGCACACAGTGTTTTGGATTAATCTAACCTATCTTAGCATACTGCAGTTGTGACAAGCCCAAGTGCTCAGGGGAGTGATTACCCCTGCCTTGTTCTAGACCCAAGAACCATGCTCTGCAAGGAAGTCATCAGCCAACTGTTCAGTAGGCAAATAGTCCCTGGGGCCTCTCACCCAGTTTCCTAACATGGCAGTAGGGCTGCATCCAGCTCATCCACCCACACCGTGCTAACATGCATCCATTTCCCCAGGCTATACTAATTAAGTAACCACACTTCTGGGCTGAGAGAAAACTTGTGAGTGCTTTGGCATCACCACGCTCTCACACATTGCTCATGGAAAATCCCAGAAAGGGATCCAGCCTACACCAATCCCCTGGCTCCAAAGACCAGAAGAAATGGGATTGCCAAGCAAAGTAGAACAGAAGCTTGCTTGCCTTAGGGAGAACCAAAAGCGCACAAGGTAATGCAAGTGTGAGAACTGTTGTATTTGATCTTCTTTGGAATCCACAGGGGCACAGGGCCCATAACCTGTCAAGACAATAGCTTAGATAATTGCCTGTGTGATTAGATAGTGTTCAGTCTGTTATTTGGGCTACTGTAGTGTCAGGCCAATGCTTCTGTGGCTGTTTAGCTTCCTTATTTGGTATATGCTTAGTCAGGTTTGCCTTTACTGCAGTGGACGGAGTTTTGGGACCTTCAGTCTCATTCTCTCCACTTGCAGGTTAGTTGTTATCATTGTCTTTGGTCAATAGTTAGTCTCATTCTCTCCACTGCAGTCCCCTTGGTCCTCTGTAACTCAAGGGCCCTTCACAGCTCAAGATTTGACACAGTCATAGGCAACAAGACTGAAGTGAATGCATCCAAAACTACGTTCTTTTATACTGTCCAACATAGATAGAAAAGTCCAAAATAATCAGAATTTTTATTCTACCCACAATCGTGTATCTAAGTGTCCAGGGAGCTTGCCCAGTACATATATTATCTCTAATCATACTTGGCACATCTGTGCTGATCCAAAATTTCCGGTCCGCTAGATCCACAGAATTCAGGTCATGTCTCAACAATGACACCAACGGTTGTCAACACAGTAGCCCCTCAGTGCCACTTGGGTGGACACATCACATGAGACAGGGAAGCAGATGGGGGAAGCAGATAAGGAAAGGGAGAGAAGAAAAATAAAAAAATGTCAGTGTGAGAAGTTGGAAAAAAAAAAAACATGACACAACATTGACCATGCTTACAGAAATGCAAGAGTGTGAGAGGCTGCCAAAGGGCAGCAATGGTGGCAACAGAGGGGGTAAAGCAATAGGGAGAGAGAAGAGCAAGAGGGGAGAGAGGGTAGAAACAGTGAAAGTGAGAAGAGTGAGAGGGGGACAGAGAGAGGGGCAAGAAGGGGAAAAGTTACCTGAGATCACGGCTGAGTCAAAGTCATGACTCCCAGAGCTGACCAATTTCTCACCTTTCCAGCTTTTGAGTTGACTTTGAGCCAGGCTGTGGTGACACTAGTCCAACTCAGAACCGATGCTGTCATCACAGAGCAAACTTTGAAGGAAGAGAATTAAGATAAACAAGAGGTGCACCAGTTGGAAACACTGTGATACAAACAATGTTATAGCATTGCTGATTGTGAAGAGGTCAGTGAGATAGCAGACTGTCAGACAATGGTGATCATACATACACATAATATACTTTGACAGGGACAGTGTCTATGTTGAACCTCTGATGACGATGTGTGTGGGCTGCTTGAGGATCCCCAGCTCAGGAGGCAGGTGTGGGTGAGGAGGCAGACATGAATGTGGATGTGGATAAGAAGGTGTTGGCAGGATATAAGGAAACATGTCAGTGAGGAGTCAAAAAAAAAAATTGTGATGCACTGGCATGGTGGACCATGCTCACCGAGTCATGGGAGGTGACATGTTACCAATGGGCAGGTGATGGCAGCAACAGTGAGGCAGGTGCAGCAACAGAGAGGAGAGTGGCAGGGACATGGTGACAGAGAGAACTTGGCTCCCTCCAATGCTGATGTTGCTGAAACAAGAGGAGTCACCAGTACAAAACTTGGACAAAAAATACAAGATCTTGAAGCTTGAAGCTTCAAGGTCATGGTGGTAGTGGCAGGGTGGGAACCAGAGGTACATGCAAAGGGACATGGCCAGTACAAGAAAGAAAATTAACACACAAAAAAAACAAACTTGCAGCATCCAATCGCACATGCAACTGAGTCCAATTGACTGCTCTGGCTTTCAGGCCAACTTTGAGCCAAGTTGCAGCAACACAATTAGCATTGGAGAGGTGGTGTTCATCTGTGTTTGGAGTTTCACCAAACACTGGTGAACACTACTTCTCCATGATAATCTGAGTCCTTAGTCTAGGGTGAATGTTATAGTATCAGCAAAGTAACATTCATGATGAAGCTTTAGATCAATGGAAATCATGTGTGGAGGGCTCTGTCTCATGCATTATGAGGTGCCCTCAAAGCATGTCTTGGGTTGGCGCATCAATAGTGCACATGGGGTGGATGCACAGTGGTGCCAGTGGTAGAGTACATGATTTCTGCACAGAGATTAGACAACCTGATTGTGCTGAGCTTTTTCTGGTATACTGAGACCAATATCTAAGCAGTCTTAGTCTGGAGGTCAAGACTTACCATAATAAATGTGTCTGATTGCATCAAGAACTAAGTTGCAGGGGCATTTGGCCTGCTGTGCGATGATGCTGCCTGACAATGATCATCAAGGTGACCATGGTGGTGACCGGGCTGTGCACCTTTGCAAGGGAGCTGGCAGTGGGTGCAAGTCATCTTTGAGCACACCTGTAAGTCTTACAAGAGCCCCAATACTGTAAGGTAGGCGTCATTAGGAACTAACACGGTTTATGTAAGCTCTAACTCCCACTTTAGGGTCACCTTTGAGACCTCAACTCCTCAAGCACAAGTCACAAATTTGGAGTTCTGTTACATAGGAAAGAAAGGGTAGACCTGTAGCTTTGTATGCTATGTTTTAGTTTTTAAAAATATTAAGATCTGACTATCTAGTTGTGGATTTTCTTTTTTTGTTTGCAAATGGATTATCTTACATTACTGATCTTATTTATGCAATGTCTAAAAAATTACACACAAAATTTGGGGTTTTCATGTGACCTTTTTTAGATCACGTGACCCACACGTCCACGGAGAACCAACCACACGAAGACACCGCCAGCCCCCACAGATGCCGAAAAAAAAGCTTGCAACACGCGTAAGGATGAAGAACCTAAAGGACCTCAATGTTAAAATGTTACAGGAGAAGAATAAGGTCAAACAAAGTGAGCACTAAAGTCCCACCATGACCTTATGGCCCTAATCTCTTTGTGGCCACAGCACCATCTGATTGCCTTGATGAGCCCGGCCAAGTCGAGACAGATGAAGAGTCCTCAAGTGACTCAGATGATGAGGTTGTCGAGGATGCTGCCTTGATGCGCTTCAGCAGCATCCTTCAAGAGGCACAGAGGCTGGCCATAGAAGCTCAAAGCGAGCGTGTCACACAAAAACGTTGGAGCCAATATACCGGAACCTCAAAGGAGACCATGCGCAGATAAAAGAAGGCCAGGGAGGACCTCGCATCCAAGGGCTTCCTACCACTTCAAGAGTTTATGCTGAAGATGCAGGACAAGGCAAACTTGAAAAACAAAGTGCATGCCAAGGCCAGGGCCATTGGCATCAGCAGGATGAGCACCAGACCACTCCAAGAAGAGGAGGAATCCTCTGGGGATGAGGAGAGTTCCAGTGGAACATGGGTTGACTCCGATGATCTTGGAAATGCTGCCACATCACGCGTCAATACAGGGAACCTGAGGCACAGCATCCAGCTTGTGGCAGAGGAACCAGATGACAGCTCTGTGGAAGGGGAACCACAGGACCATCCATCTGTGTCACACTTCGTCAAGACTGGGTGCTGGTCCCACAGGATTCACACTGTGATCGAAGAGGAAGAAGAAGAGAGCGGCATCGAAGGGGATCCGAAGTGCCACATGAAGAGCCACCCCCTCGCTGAGGAATCGGAGGAAACCTCTGTGGAGAGCGAATCAGAGGATGAGAAGAGCATTAGAGAAGGGGGGGACACACCTCCGATGATCGAAGTTGACCACCCATCCCCATCCCAACGTGACGATCCCCATCGGATCATCCAGCGCATGCTTGAGGATCTTCACCGCGGGGTTCTTCCCGATGATCCGACGTTGCCAACACCCATGGATCATGCCTTGAATATCATTCGCAATCGTTCTGTGCTGCTCCGTGCTCGATCTCAGCTGAATTCCCGGGTGAAGGAGACAAGGACCGACCTTGTGTTGCGTGGCCGTATCACGGCCATGCTTGGCCTCCTGAACGTCTTCTTGAACGATTCCCTTGTCTGTACCTGGAAACAGGCATCAATGATTGTTGCAACTGCTGGAGGACAAGGGATCTGCCGCGCGCGCAAGATCAGACAGTGGCTGCTCACCTTTTTGCGTTCTGGCCATCTTCCTCTCCATAAATATGCTCAGGGCCGATGGTCTGTCCTGAATGATGAAGACATAGCTCAGTTAATTCAGACAGACCTGATGGAGAAGGGGGGCGTTATCAAGACAAGCGATGTGGTCGACATCGTTGCAGGCCCCAAGCTCCAAGCGCATTTTCAAAGTGTCGGTGTGTGCAAGCCATCGATCTCAGATTCAACGGCTCGGAGGTGGCTGGAGACATTGGGCTGGCAATATGGCAGACACTCTGGTGGGATGTATGTGGACAGGCACGAACGGGCAGATGTGGTTGAATACCGTCGTGCGTTTGTCAGTTGTTGGGCAGAATACGAAAAGGGTTTCCACTTTGATGCAGATGGGAAACCGCTTCCTGTTCTTGCCGAGCCTCCAACTTCTTCCGCTGAAAAAACATCACGTCTCATCCTTGTGACTCACGACAAGTCAATGTTTTTTCAGAACGACACAAGAACAAACCATTGGGGGCACCAGAACATAAGTGCTCCAAAGGCTAAGGGTGAGGGACAGTCCCTCATGGTCTTAGACTTCCTAACTCCCGAATGGGGCCCTCTTCGAGACAACAATGGGTGCGTTATCTCCAATCATTGCTCATCTTTTCACTAACTTTCTTGCTTCCTGCTTAGTGACTTGTCTGCTCGTCTGCTCTTCAAACCCGGGAAGCAGCGCGATGGGTGGTTCAACACCGAACACCTTATTGCTCAGGTTCACCGCACCATTGACATCTTCGAACGCAACACCAATGGATGCGCTCAAGCTCTCTTTCTTTTTGACAATGCTCCTTCTCACCAGAAGCGAGCCCCGGATGCAATCTCAGCACGGAAGATGGTCAAACGTGCGTCCGTTATCTTTTTTTTTTTTTGGCACGCATTGTGCATCGCTCATTGCCTGTTCAGGGCCCAAAAAAGGCTGGACCCACCATCCCGAAGGTCCACCCATGCGCCCTAGTGTGTTTCCCAATGGCACTGCACAATCATTCTACTTTTCCGATGACCACCCCACCATGCCTGGGTGGTTCAAAGGGATGGAGGAAATTGTTCGTGAGTGTGGCCTCTGGCCTGCTGGCAAGAAGCGCCTTCGGTCACAATGCCCTGACTTCAAGTGCCCCCCTGGACACACCGATTGCTGCTGTCGGCGGATCTTGTTCTTGCAGCCCGATTTTATCGCACAGAAGTTCCACCTCGAGGAGGTGATCGCATTGTGTGGCCATCTATGCGACTTCTACCCAAAGTATCATTGTGAACTGAATTTTATTGAACAGTACTGGGGTGCAGCAAAGCTTCGATTCTGAGAAGCCAAGCGTGCAGCGACATTGAAGGAGATGGAGCGCGTGGTCGTTGAATGCCTTGATGCTGTCCCCCTCCTACAAATTCAGCGGTAAGTCACTCTCTTTTACTTTATATCACATTCTTACTGGCTATCTAGATATGCAAATAGGTCTGCACGGTTCATTGCAGCATATAGTGAAGGGCTTTCAGGTTCACAGGCCGCGTGGGTGAACAAAAAATATCATGGACATTGTACTTTACCACCAAAGATGATTGCAGCAGTTCAGGCCAATCATAGATAGACAAAAAAAATCATTTGGAATGTTTCTATGGACAATATTATACATTTGTGCTTCGTTATTTTACCGCGTGCGAAGTTTTTTTGGTGAGGAGGTGATCTTGACCTCGAAATTTGAGTAATTCACATGACCTAAACCCTAGGGTTAGAGCTTACATAAACCGTGTTAGTTCCTAATGACGCCTACCTTACCAATTAAATCAATTTGTTGGTCACAGGTCACAGGCATACCTGATTTGACGAAATGTCACAGATGTCACAGGTCCCAGAGCCAAGTGACGAAACCATATTTGGTCACTATCATTCTGGAGCGGCCCGATTTGGTCATTTGTCACTAAAATTTCAAATTTTTTTTACCCCTTGATGAATTTTTTTTTACAGGTCACAAAAAAATTCGGACCTGACGAAACCATTATTTCGTCAGGGAGGTCACAGGTCACATGGGGTGACGAATTGATTTAATTGGTACAGTAACCTGTATGTGAGAAAAGGAAAGTGAAAAAAAAAAAAAACCATTAAGGATAACTGGTGTGAAGTGGAAAGTGGAAACTAATAATGTACACAAGGCACCCCCTAGTCCATAGTCCTGCTTGAGCTGAAGATGGACACTTTGTTGTTGCTGCCATTGCCCTTGGCTGTACTTCCACTTTCATC
>QLPA01001270.1:0-11674 GCA_003313945.1 Lactifluus pinguis
CGCACGGGGCGGCTCTTGGTTGGTCGAAGCGCCATCAAAACTCTCGGCAGCACCCATAGCCCGCTGCATCTCCGAGTCTTGGTCGAGGAGGTCTAGAAGGAGGGATATAAGAGGACTGAAGGGAAGATTAAGGTGAGGGCCGTACTGGACTGGCTGTGGAAATGAGCAGAAAGCTGCACCGTTTGCATAGATGTGCTTCGCATTCCATGCCCTGGAGCATGCATCTCGCTCGCATTGTCGACACTGTAATCAGAAGCACCTGATATCGATTCTGCCGATTTATGATTTATGAATAAGAGAAGTGGGTGGTTCGGGTAAAAAGCTCACCGGGGAGCTTGGATGCATGAGAGGTCAGGATGCGATTTCTGAGAGCTTCCATATTGGCGGTATGCGAGGT
Source organism: Lactifluus pinguis (assembly GCA_003313945.1). Classification (NCBI taxonomy): domain Eukaryota; kingdom Fungi; phylum Basidiomycota; class Agaricomycetes; order Russulales; family Russulaceae; genus Lactifluus; species Lactifluus pinguis. Next base: position 398 of record QLPA01001270.1, read on the forward strand.
TGGAACGGGCGTGCTCCTTTCTGAAGACGGAAGTTGGTTATCAAGATGAGTTTGGGAACGAATAGCAAACCCACTCGATGACTCCTCATCACTTAAGCTCATCCTTTTGCCCTTATTTCTCGACCTTTCCTGCATAACCCGATCTATTCTCGGGCTATCCTCCACCTCGCTCGAGTCGATGCTATTTCTTCGAGCACCCTTTCGCGGGGTATCCCCAGGGTCGCGGAGTGCATGAACGATCAGGCTCCTGAGACTTTCGCGGGCCGAGTTTGAGTTTGTAGAGGCGTTGGCCCATCGCGGGGGAGGGTCAAAATCTGATTCTCGATCGGACGGGAGTGAAGAAGGTGGCTCGGGGAGGGGCTGCGTGCGTGAGACGGATGTCGTCTGGACAAGGAGCGCGCGGAGTCGGCCAGCAGGCGTGTAGTCCGTCACAGCAAACGTAGATGGGAGAGTAGAGCTAACTGGAACGCGTGGGGTAGCCTCTGTATCCTCACTGTCATCGTTTTGCGCGTGAAGACGCGAGGGACCAGCGGTAGGAGTGCGGGATAGAGGGTCATCGAGAGGAGAATGGTGAGAATGACGGGTGACCCGCAAACGAGGAACTGATAGAGATGAATCCATAAGCCGATATGAAAGAAGCCAAAAGATGAAGCTACACGCCCAGCATGCGCCGCACTGCCCTTGCTGCAGCAGGGCTCCACCCAACCTTGCCTCGCGTCCGTTTGGCCTCGTGTCGTGAATTTCCAGATTATGTAATTACCGCACCGGTCACGGTAAACCCCACCACTCCACTACTTCACAATCGATGTCGATAGGGATGTCTTATATAAAAGTCCCCCAATCTCTCTCCTGTGAGCCCCCATCAGCTCTCTCATAATGACTGTCTCTGCCTGGGAACCCGGAACTGCATACTGTTATGGCGACATCGTCGAATATCAAGGCAAGTCTTGATCGTCCTAACTTGAATTCAACCCTCACCTCCTGTCGTAGCTGCTCGATACAAAATAATTCAGCCGCATACCTCACAGGTGAGCAACATCGAGCACTATTCTCTTTGATTTATTTTTTTGATCCTGCCATTTAGTCAGACTGGGCCCCTCCCTGTGTCCCTGCCCTATGGGGTCGTATCCCCGACTGCGACTGGCAAGATCACGAGCCGTACAACCCTCCACATGATAAGGGTAAAGTATCTATTCTCTCATGTCGTTGGAAACGGTCCTTATAGCCTTTCAAAAGGCGACTATCACGGCCAAGACGTACCTCAACCAAACAATTATGACCAGCACCCAGACCAGCAAGTAGAGGTCCCCCAGGAGGAGCAAAAGAAGAAATGGTGGGACCTTGACGACGATCGCAAGAAACAGCTCGAGGTGCGGGACTTTCCCCATCCCGATTTCCTGCCATGCTCCTATCACTTTTCCAGATTGGAGGCGGTCTTTTGGCAGGCGTCGCCGTCCTTGGCGCTGGCTACGCCGCTTGGCACGCGCACGAGAACAAGGAAAAACCCAAGGAGGAGGTGAGCTGGACTGCCTATATTTCCGGAAGTTGGCTTACTCGCCCCTCTCGAAGCAACAAGCCCTCGCCTGGGGTCTGCAAGCATGGCTGCGTGAGTCTCAAGCACGCACCGAAGAATTCCGCAGGCATGGCCCCCGCTCTCCCACGACTTGGGTGCTCGTCGAGGGACGCGAGTACATTCCTAGCGGGGCTATAGAGGCCGGAAGAGACAAAGATAACAACCCGATTTACATTTCACGCGCGTATTTCGAAGACGGCCTCCGTACGTCCTGTCATAGCGTTCGCCTCACCTCTTGACGCATTTTCCGCACATGTATAGCGATCGGAAAAGCATCTCCCGTATTCAAACAAGGCGCGGTTATCGGGTATGGGGGCAGAGTAGTTGAGGTACGACGTTCTCGTCACATACCCCGGAAAAAAATACTCAACAACCTGTGAATTCAGCTCAACAAATTCGAAGTACTCCTCGGCGATACCCGAGCGATACGGTGGGTCCCTTTCCGGGGTCAGCTGAATGTCCAGCGACTCGGTGCGCGCCCCGTGGAGGGTGGGAGAGAGGCGAACGGCGCCCCACTTTACATCAGCCGAGTTGAATACCACGGTGGTATGCATGTCGCAAAGATTGGGGAACATCTTCCGGCTGCGCACCTTGCGTTTGGCGGTGAGGAGGTTCGCGTCACTGTGCGTATCACATCTTACTCTGAGTCGCGAGACGATCCGATTCTGACATTGGGAACGTAGGAATACGAAGTGTTGTGCTTCAACTGAATGGAAATATGTGTCTCTTTGTTGACTCGGCGCTGTTGTATGATTTCGGCTATGTGGAAACGACGGTGTAGACAGCGCAAATAATAAACATTCTCAATCAGGAGTTAGCCCCAAAAAGGATCTCACTTGTGACGTGGCGGCGGCGCCAATACAGTACAGTAGTGGCTGTGATCAGCGATGGGCGCGATCGGGCAAAGCAATATAAACACGCCACTTGATCATCATATCACCCCTATCGTAGCAATGATTATTTACTGCAAGCCAGCGCAGACTAACGTAGACCCAAAATGTTTTAATGATAGGTTGCAAGGCGGTCAGAGCAGCGATGACAAAAGACATAATGAAGCAATATTTATCAGTCCAAAAATGGTTCAGTTCAAGTCCTGCAGGTGCGCGCACACGACTTCGTGGTCGGGTGAGGATTTTTTAGGGTAGATAACCGTCCGCCCGATTCTCGATGAGCTGAGCAACATAGGGCCCATGTACCGGAATCTGTTCGCCCTGGAACCCCTCGGGATAATTAGGCCACGTCCATTCGGGGTGGGTCGTGGAGCTATACAGGAGGTGGTCAGTTCTCCCAGCCAATCATCCTTTGTCACATGCAAACGAAACGCACGTGTCATTCCATACGGCAAAATGTCTCATACCCAGAGCTCGCGTCGTCCATTCGTAATCGTGCGCGTAGCCCTCGGGATAGAAAAGTTCAAAGACCGTCGCAATTGGGGATATGGGCATCATGATCAGATGCGTGAGACCATTTCCATGGACACCGACGAGAAACTAGTCGTAAAGAAGAGGTCCATGAGAAAAGAAAAAATAAATGAGACGGGTGATGAGGTTCCATGGAACACTTACCGTTGTCCGTGCCGCAAGTGCTAATTGCTCTTCCTTCGAAAGACGCTCCATAGATGCGACGTTAAGTTCCCAACCTCGCCTATCACACATCTCTGCGAGCGCACGCACAAGGCCCTCGTGATCCTCGGCTATCAGATGTCTCTTCACGTGCTGACGCGAAATGTATGTGACTACCACTTCCGAAACGCCGCCATCGGGTAGCGACCCCCCGCCTTCTGCCCGCGTGAATGCACGGCTGCCGAGATCCAGCGTGCGTTGAGGGACTCCGGCGAAGCGGAGCACGTTGCGGCGCACCGGCTCCCACCATCCACGTTCGAGGAATTCCGTGAGGCCGGCCCGCTCGACGACGCCTTTCATCGCCGAGGCGGCGGTACGCTGTGTGCGTTCACCACACTCTGGCGCACGGAAGGCTGCGCTACGATCTGAGAGAAGGACCGTGTCGAACCTCCACGCGCGGCCTTTACGTTCGCCTGAATTGAGTGTGGTCGTGGACACGCGGTCTTCCCAATCGGCTCGCGTCTCGACGGTGAGGGATGGCCATGCAGATCGCAGAAAAAAGAGATTCATGCCAGGCCCATCTCGCCATTCGTCGGGATTCGCGTGGGGGAAGATGACACGGGTGAGGGTGGGGACGGAGGACGCGGAGGACGCGTCATGGAAGGTACCATACCAGAACGCCCAAGCCCCGAACAGGAGCTCGGCGCAAAAGTGGTAGTAATGATTTAAGACTTGATTAAGTTTGAGCGCAGAGGTCAGATGAAGAACATGTCAAAACTCACATTGACCTGGATCATTCAAAAGAAACTGATGAGAGTGACTGATGAGTGACAATCCTGATGGCAGTTGTGAGCGGACGTACGGTGGAGCCCAGAATAGGAAAAATCCGGGCGGGTTCATCATCTCCCCCCCAGCGCCAGTGTGCCTCTTCGGGAAAGATGATAGACATTTCACGAGAAGTGGGCATTCGTTCAGCGATGCTCTCTGGAGTGTTCCACGCAAAGAGACCGGTCGAGGTCATGAACTTGATGTCTGGAAATTTGTCTGGATGTGAGGTGACGACGAACAAAGTGCCTTCAGCCATGTACAGGTTGCGAAAAATTGTCCAGCCGGCAGCATGACTGACGAGTTCGGTTTCGGGAAACTCATCGTCGGTGTCAGGTATCGGCGATGGCGACGGTTCAACGGGTGGAGGATTGGGTGAGGAAATGGTACGCCACGGTTCCGGCACTGGTGGGACGATGGGTATAGAATCATGAGAGGAGAGATGGGTTTGAAAAATGATAGAAGAGGACTCGTGGATAGGGGGCAATAGGGTGTATAATACATGTATTGTAGCAGCGCCGATGAGGATGAGGACAGCGTCACGACGCGAAATGGCCCGAATGCATGAGTGGAAAAACCAGCGCATGGTGAAGAGAGAAGAGGGGAAGATGAGGAACGCGTAGAAGGAGCGTAAGATAGATAGTCCATCTCGCTCCGTCCTCGGAATTGACAACCGAAATTTTGGCTGGCAGTTGGCACATTTGGTTCTTTATTCCGCGGCAAAATCTGGTCCCTCCTCACTATACCATTTCAGTCGACCTCCGAATTCATCTACTTTATACACATTAAACAAATGTTGTTTTTTTTTTTAAAAAAACTGAGGAACGTCTCGAGAAAACGTAACTTCGGTAACCAAGGTGCCCCTAGATTTATTGACCACGATCGCGTCGACGGCAGTACAGATCGGACCACGATCACCTGATAGGCTCAAGCACTCGAAAAACTTACCATAAACGGGCATATACTTCCGCGATTACTCCATGGCGGTTCTTTCAACTCAGGTCCTCGGCACCGTCCTTTGTCATCTCATAACAACTAATCCCAATTGACGCGAGTGTCCGGATAATCACCATAACATCAAAAATAAATAAGAAAGGTAGGGCGGTAAGTATTATACAAGTCAATCCGACCGCAATTCTTATCTGCGGTCGGTCAACAAACAAAGGGAGCTGTCGCTGTCACTGTCATCTGCCAGATGTCGATGTCGGCTTTGCGCCAGTCACCGAGCTAGCATTCGGCGGATGCCGTGCGGTTGCACGCACGTGACATCCCCTCTCTGAACTTGACGTCATGTTATACATCATTGGAGTGTGGTCATTATAAAGAGTTCATGAGTTGGTCTTTCGCTAATCACCAAAACTATCATGTCTTCTAGTGTTCAGCTTGACCCTTACACCGCAAACGCGCAGAATGATGATGTGACCTTGACACAAAAGATTAAAGGTAGGTCACCTGCCTCTCTTGAGGGATGTTTGCACCAAAACGCACAACCCGGCAGATCTCCACAAGATTATTCGAGATCAGACGGGTATGCTCACAACACGCGCCTCGAATGGGTATCTCCATTCGAGGGCTATGACGCCAATCAGTCGTAAGTTTCAACGTGCGTCTTGATATACTGTCTCATGACCACCAATATACAGCGCGCTCAGATAGCCAACTCAACCTCCTTTTTTTCGCGAACAATGCCTCCCCTAAATTCCAGGAACTCGAGAATGATAGCCATGTCAATGTTTGCTTCCTTGATACGGCGGCGACGCACTGGGCAAGTTATTCCGGGATTGCCAAGGTAATCGAGGATAGATCCATCATCAAACAGCATTGGAGTGCTCCGTACGCCCTTAGGAACCGACCCTTGACAACTGCTGACGTGATATCTTTGGATAGTATTGGAGCCTATTATGGTGATCTAGGCGATGACATTCATAAAGGCGACGAAAATGATCCTCGTGTAGTCATAATCGAAGTTGTCCCCAACGAGGTTCGCTACTGGCTTGCTACGAGCGGCGCATTTTCTCGTGTCATCCAAGAGACCACGCAAGCGAAACGGGGAGAAGTCGCTATCCCGGGTGAACTGCGAACGATTACAAAAGAAGAGGTTAGCAGTTTGCAAACGACACCTGTTGCATTTATTGATGTTTTCCCTCCAGATCGACTCACTCAGGGGCTAAATTCAAAATAACCCCTGGACAAATTTCGTCGTATCATTATGCGTAGGCCACAAACCGATTTCGTTATGTATAGGTCATTCTGTGTAGTTGAGCAACAAACCTCATGTGACATAGTGTATCAATAGTATCTGTCTGTCAATAATCCAACCACTTTGACGCTCGGCGGCTAAGTGGGGCTTGGACCGGTTGATTTAGGAATTGGAACTATTTCGGTTCTCAGATGGATGTAACGAGAAATGCCGCGGTATCGTGAGCTGTTAGTATGATGTTGTAGCTGCCCGAGAAGATCCCCAGATCTTTCGATGTCCACATATCATGCAAAAGAACAGTAGTTGACTTCAGTCCCGGGACATCAGCGAAGTCGATTTTGAACGTCGTGGAGTTGTCATTGGTGTTCACAATAAATACGTGAATACCCTTGACAGACCTGCCCGAGTAGAACTGCGGCGGATTCACGGTGGCAATTGTAGGTGATCCAAAAGGCAAGGCGGGTTTGCCCACGGTTTGATCCTGGTGAAATGCGAGGAGTTCCGCATTCGTGATTACCTTGACTTGCTCGAGACTGAGGGCCGCGAGCTATACATGAGTCCGATACACTCAGCGAGGTTAGACATGAATGACAAGAAAAATGACATACGTCAGTGCCGAGCAAAATGGGGCTTTTCATGAACGCCCACACGGCAAAGTGGGTACGCTGCTCTTGGGTCGTCAAGTTACCATTTCCAATTTCCATCATATCCATATCATTATGTGCAAAAAAGTCAACCGAGGACAGGTGTTCAACATTTATGCTCATGATCGATTTGATGTACTCCCAGGTTGGGCTAGTATCGGTGTGCGGTCATCGTATGCAGGACCAAGGTTTAGAAAAAACATTTGCTGCGCACCTTGAATCTCCTGACATGCGCCAGGAGTGACCCTAGATCTGGATTGAACAAAAAGAAAAAATACGGCCTTGACAAACATACCACGCGAGCTCCCCAAGTCCACACATGTGCCTCGCCCCAGATGCAGAGGCTAAATTGCATTGGCGGGTCATTCTTAGCGATCGCGGTCCTGATATTCGCCATTCATGTTGGCGGAGAAGGCGGCTAGTGAGACGGTGAAGTAGAGAGCTCACCCCATAGTGCGGAATCGGATGGACGAGTTAGAGTTGCTATGGAAGCCTCTGAGCTTCTGCTGAGAGCGCATTGTAAATGGGACTCACTACCAACCCCCGTGAGGGACCTACGTATGAAGGAGTAGTTATGTTACCGGTTTCCTAGTAGCACTGGAGAAATGACGAAGAGCTTACGCTAGTATCAGTCCAGTTTTCAGGGACGTTGCAGTTGTCTGAGGAAAGATTGTCTTCATAACTAAATTACCAGTCGCGTGCCTAACTTACCGTATTTCAAATCTACGTGGGGTTGTCAGATGAGGAACGCATGTTAGACGTCGTGAGCTTACAGTCAATACCCCAAGACTCCCAAGTAGCAGCATCAACATCTTCGTAACCCAAAGAACCGGGATATCCTTCGCAAGTCTTGGTGCCAGCATCACTATATTCACGGTCAGGGTATTAGGGAACCTGAACGGTAAGCAACATTTGCCTGTAGATGCCTATTTTCAGACCCATGGAATGGATCCGATCGGCCAGAGCTTTGATTCCATTGGGGAATCTTACTGGGTCAGGCACTTGCTCATTCGTAATGGGATCACGATCCAACAGAGCCCAGCAGTCCTGCAATGTGGTCAGGATACGGTGATAAATTACAGGAAGAAGCATATACATCAATATTAACGTATTCATAGCCAGCTTCCCGCAACCCTAGGCCGACAAATGCCTGAGCCGCACTAAGCACCCTGTTTTCAGAAATAGCTGCAGGTAGCCCTCAGCTATAAGAAGGGAAAAGGACAAAAAAAAAAAGTTACCACAACGATGCGCATTCCAAGTGTTCCAACTAAGGTGATGCAGTTGATGAAGGGAAGGTGACATGAACGGTCATGAACTCACCCTAAAGCAGGAAGCCGTCCGACGGCCGTTGAAGGTGCAAGGCCCCCACTCTGCAACCGGGCTGGCATTGAAGGGCAGTTGAGTAGAATTTCAGTACATTCGCCTGAGTTTGACGGAATATAGACTCACATGGCGTAGTAGTAAAGTGTTCGCATCCGTTGAGTAAAGGCAGTATTATTGGACACACGTAGAGCCAGCCCCGCATAGAAAGCAATGAAAGAGAGTTAAGATTAGAGAGCACGTCGAGCTCAGTGTAGTCCGTAGTACATCTTCCGAGTATTAAAGATTATTTCAATACATAGCTTGTACATGAAATGAGCCGTACGTTCTGTATACAGTCTGGCATAGAGTCTTCGTATGTCGTGTTGTTACTTCGACTACTTGAGAAATCAAGGCGGTTGCATAGTATGGGCTGAAGTCGGGCTGCCAGTGGTACGCAAATCAGCAGCAAGAATAAATGTATCATCAGATGGTTCACCATATTATTTCTGTTGAAGTCAATAGGTTCTCGACTGTGTAAGCCTAGGTGCGCAGATGTTCAATTGGTTGAACACCAGGCGTCCACGTTCCCACGATCATGACACCCAAAACCCCACGGGCCTGTCCTCGTATGTCAAAAGCCCTTCTTCTGTCGTCCCATTCAGGCTCTCGTTATCTCTTAATTAAGAATTTCGTTCAAGCACAGGATGACGGGGAATTTTTCTGTTAAAAGTGCTATACATCGTGTCCAGCGCCGCCAACGGCTTTTTGCAATTGCAATTCAGGCGCGTCCAGGCTGGGCTCTCAGGCAAGATCGTAGGCCTGCGTACATATAATGTGGCCTTCGTCGCAACGGTTTCACACAAACGCTTGCATTGTATCGCAATGGATAACGTTTCTGAGATCTACTCGCTTTATTCTCGCCCCATGACTCGTGGCACCAGTACTACTGGCTCAGTGTACCTTCCTACCCCTCTAGAAGGCCCAACGTCCCAGGAAAATAGCAAACCTGCCATCTTGGGCCCGAGGTCTATGCCCGACAATAATAGGTCCTTTGTCCGGGCACATTCTCCATCTTCACATAATTCTCGTCACGAAGAGGTCATTCTTGGCGCATTTCCAAAACCCCCAGAGTTCCGTTCGCCACAGGACAGTGGTCCCGAGCCATATGAGGAATACTTCTCTATCCCGTTATTGAAGGACAATTCAGGTCCAAACGACGTACGACGGCGACGTTCCACCAAGGAGCTCATAAAGCGGTTCGAGTCCATGAACGCCGATAATTCCCCGAGGACTCGGTCAGCTCACGCGACCCGAGACACACCTGTCCGCCCCCGTCTGGAAGGCACTGACCTATCCACACCTCCGGCCAGAGCTGAGAAGAAGACCTCTCCTCTACGTCAGTCGTTCCGGAATTTATTGTCCGTATTCAAGAAAGGAAGACGGTTCGGAAAGGAGAAATCGGAGTCATACATCGTTCCAATCGCAGAGCCATCCTCTCTCCATAAACACATGCCGTCGAATCCCAGCGATGAGGGGTGTGAACCAGATCCCTTCACAGTCGACAGCGGCGGTTTGGGATCTAGGATCTGCACTTCTCCGACGCATTCCCTACATATGGGTCCACTCCTCCACCTCAGTATACCAGCATCCTCGTCGTCATCGATTTTACCTGTGTGGATAGCCTGCGACGCCGTGCTCCACGGGTCTCACGTACTCCTTACAACAACTACCACGCAGGGGATTCAAAGCACAGCTGTTGTCTCGCTGCGCGCGTGCATGGACGTTAAGTCGCTGGCACCCGGAGAAATCGGTGCAGAACAAAGGGCCCTTCTGCCCGCCATGGAAAACTCTACGGATCCCAAGGTTTTCGAACTAGTTTTTGATGGGAAGGAAAACCGCCGCTTTGCCGCCCCAACTGTGAAAGACAGGGCGGCATGGGTTAGCGCTATTTGGTAAGATTCTGTGGCCATCCTCGACAAGAAACTCATGCTCTAAATTAAGGGACGCGATCTTGCGGAACCAAGACAAGCAATTGCTAGAACGAACGAAAACGGAGATCAAGGGCTCCATCTGGGTTGATACTGAAATCGACTCTCCCCAACCGGCTCTTCCTTCCAGTAGCTCTCCCGTACCCGATCTTGTGACTCGGCAAGTCTCAGTACAAGGAACTCCCTTCACCGACTCGCGCGAATCTCAGACCCGCGAACTTCTCCTGCTGTCCGCGGACGCCTCATCCTCGAACACAACCAGCCCAGTAGCACCTTCGTCACCCACAAGGAACCAATTGCTACGTGAGCCACAGCCCCCTGGCGAAACCACATCTATTCAGAGAGGCCCCATTGATACATTGAGAAAGGATCCAGACGTTTCCTCCTTGACAAAGGATAAGCCCTTGCCTGCCTCCCCACAAACCTCGCATATTCAGTCGCATAGCCCTTCTATCGCCAATCTTAGTCGCCGTTCTGTTGTACGCAAACGTCTCGCAGAGATGCAGTGTCATCCGACTATGAGCAACTCCACTTCACGTAATTCCGACCAACTTGCATCCCCTACTGTCGTGACACTTCTACCACACGAATCAACAAGCAACAGCATGAAGGCAGATTCGGGGTTGGCCGATGCTGGCAGCCACATCAACTCTGTCGGACTATCTCCGCAATCAATGAGCCCTGGATCGTCTGAAGTGGCCTCTTCTATGGGTGGCTCGGATTTTCGCCTTGACTCACCGGTTTCGGTCGCCCCAGACCCTTCGACACTGCCGCTCAGGCCAAAGTCCGCTTTCCGTCTCCGCGACGAGATGCGCGCACGCGACTCGGAAGTCATCCGCCATGGCGCATCCCAAAGATCTGCTTCATCATCCGCAGATGCAATACTCATCGATCCCCAAGCGGATGGGATTGATGCACTGCTCGATGTCATTGACGTACATGCGGAGAGACAGCTTATCAAGACGACAGAGCTAAACAGCCAGCTAGAAGCTGTTCAGAACGACGTGCGAGACGCCGCAGCCAACGTGCGCGTTGTCGTTTCTGGACGCGAGCAAGATATTCAACAACTAGCAGAAATACACACCGCAGTAGGCGATGTGCGGAACGCCCTGGCACGCTTGGACGTGAAACAGCGCGATAACATTACTGTGGCGGCATCCATTGACGAGGGACTTCGGAGTAA
>QLPA01001271.1:0-19226 GCA_003313945.1 Lactifluus pinguis
GCAACGCCTCGACGAGATGGGCCAAGATAAACAAGAGCAGCGGTGGAACCCTGTCAAAGATCAACTCGCGATGGGAGTAGTACTGATGGATTATGTAAGTACGCCGGGAGAGAAAACGTCGAGATGGGGCCAGACTGAGGAAGGAAAAAATTATTCACCTGGAGCGCGGCGCGCGAGTCTTTCATGCTCCATGGTGGACCGTTCCCTGTGATGAGGAATGCCTCGCCCCCGACATTCGCAGGGTCGTGGCGTAGTGCGTTCTCAAATGACAAATGTGCGGCCGCGACATCCCACACGCATACATTCGTTTGGCTCCAGAGACCATCGTAATCGGGTACGCGGGGAAGAGTTAGCGTGATCGTGTAGAAACGATCGTTTGGCCCTGTGATGGCTCTATGAAACCACAAAAAAAACCGTTTGGTGAGGGATCTGTATATCGAATTTCTTGTATGTAAACCGCACGCACGCTCCAGGGCGTAGACAGCCCGTTCGCAGACCATTCGGCGAGTTGGCGTCCAGCACCAAACGGTCGGCCATGAATTTGGACCGAGCATAACTGCTCGTCGGTTGCGCCTCCGCACTCAGCGGCGCATCGTCATCGCTAATGGTAACCTTGTTCCACGGCGGTAGGCGATAGTCTCCGCCCAGCTGCAAAAACCTCGACTGCGGGGTCACCACATTCGATGACGACGTGAAGACCAAGATTGAGTCCTTGGGGAGGAGTTCCTTGGCAGCTGCGAGCACCACGGCGGTGCCTAAGACGTTGATGCGGTAAGACGCATCAAATGTGTATGTTGCACGTTCCCAGAATCGGATGGTCGCAGCGGTGTGGAAGATGACGGAGGGGAGCGTGCCGGAGGGGAACGGCGCGATGAGGGCGGCGCGGACGGAGGGCGGCGCGGACGGAGGGCGCGGAAGTGATGTCGACCTTGGCGTAGGTCAAGGCGGGATACGAGGCGAGGTCTTGGGGTAGAGGCGCGAGGTCTAGCACGCGCACGTTGGTCTCGCCACGAAGGAGGAGTAAGCGAACGATGTAGCTGATGCCCCCCAAAAACAAGGCTTCAGCACAAGTACACATTCGGCGCTTGCGCATTTACCTTCCGACGAAACCAGAACCCCCAATGACGACGTAGCCTGCTTGTGTCGGCTCGCGGGGGATTGCATTAAGCATGTCAAAGTCTGCATACGAGACTTTGCGCAGGTCATCTTCATTATAGTTTGATTTCAATTGTAGAGCTAGTGGGTGAGGACCACGTAACCGACGAGATAGCAAGACTAAGAAGAAGAGGATGCCAATCGACGACAGGGAGAGGACGACAAAGGGTGCAGGCATGAGATTGAAAAGATTAATTTCTTACTACTGTAGTAGACGTTCTACTATATACAGTACCGCACCCGCCATCCTTCACAGTCTCATACGGGCTCCAGTCACCCAAATAAGTAACTTGAAGAGCAGCCAATTGGAACTAGGATTGACCGCATGGACGCCAGCTCACATGAGATGATCTTGCCTCTAGTAAACCACTAGGGCTTGGGTCACATCGGAAAGCCGAGTCTCCGACACACAGACTTGGCAACTCGGCAAGCAAAAACGCTCGCACCTCTTTTTTGTCCTCATTAAAAACTACACTTCATGCCCCATAAACACCTGAAATATCATAAAGACATTTATTAAGTGACACCTGCCAGATATCAAACGAGACAGGCCAGAAATGAGTGAGATATAACAAAAGTGTCCGAATGATGGGTGTGGCCGAAGGAAGGGTTAGATATTAGCCTCGGTTCTATCTCCTCGGGGTTTAAATCGGACTGTTAAACACTAAGATACTAACCGTAGTGGGGGTAATGGATCATAACACAATTTCTACCCAAAACACACACAGAATATGCTTGCATGTGATACTGGATGCCATATACCAGGTTTTGTGGTGGCTGAGCAATAACTAGATGAGAAATTCGAAGTGATCCATTACCCAATGATGGCCCACCTTACATTTTTCACACTCCGATTTGCGTCTGGTACTGTACCGAGACTACAGTACTGATACATGTACATAGTATTGATAACACCCCCGAATTGGGGTATGACAACCAAACCAAGAAACACTTTCCTCATCCTGAAAACCGAACCCCTCACTTTGTACGCGATGGGTCGTAGTCAGCGATCTCACGATCGACTGTTATCTTGACTCCGTGCGACGGCAGGCCAGGATCTTTCGCAGATTCACGGTCATATTCGGTCTCATTTATCGATGAATTTTTCTGGTCAGGCTCGGCAATAGGCAGAATGTCGTTCTTCCCTTCGGTACCGTCCCAACCTTGCTCGACTTTCTGGTTGATGCCGTCGAGGGTGTAAGTGTGCGCGGGATGAGTTTGTGAATTGATCTGCAAAACTGATGGTGCATTTGCAGGCACACGTGCAGATCCGACTCCACGAGAAACGGTGTGTGTGCCACTGCTGTTGGACCACATGCCTGCGAAAGATCCACCGTCATACAAAGTACCGCGGACGGAGAGGATGATGCGGAGTGTCATTGTTGTCGTAATGACTGCAGTCATGCTGTATGGATGCAGCTTTCAAAATACAGGATCGATCGCTGAGAGCAGATGGGCCATACCTCGTGACAATGGTCTTAATACTATCACGGTTCGAGTCGGGCTTGACGATAAGCCAAAATAGCACGTTGACCATGTTCACGACCCAAATGGCCTACAATGCCAGAGGATGAAAATTAAGGAATACAAATATTCTAGGCGCACTTACGCCGTAAAGGTTCAGTCCATCGCGAAGCATCAGCTTCCACGGGCTAAGGGTCTTGACAGCAAGTGACTGGATGGAGCGATATACAGCCAGAGCGAACTGTGAGATGAACTATCAGATGGTGATGCAATTTTGGGTCAGCTAAGATCATACCGAGGCGGTGAAGAGAAGCGTAGCGGAAAGCCAGTAGATTGCAACCCAATTATGCTTCGGACCGGCGATGCACCCCTGGCTTTCCAGCAAAGGCACAGCTTTTATGGGACATCAGATGGATGGTTAACAAATGACGAGATAGGACTCACAGCGAAAGAACCCGCAGCAGATCGCAGTAACAGTGACCTGAAGAGCCAGAAGACCGCCCATGCCAAATAGCACAGACCGGTCCTTGTTATAAATGCCATGAATGCGGATAGTATGGACCGCTGGAGAAGTGGGCGTCAATCTGTGGCGGCTACTCATGGAGGGAAAGGGACCCACTTGCGCATGCAGCGAGGAGGATGGCAGTACATATGGGTTCGAAGAGGAAGAGCCTCTGGCATGTCTGAAGGACGTTGAGCATACATCACATTGATCAAGAGGAGATTGAAATTACCGATAGTGACAAGCGGGAGTCGAAGAAAGCGACACCTTTATGGAAGACCAAGTCAGTAGGTAGGTCATCGAAAGCCAGGGCCGAGACAGACCAACGATGACGAATTCAATGGGCATAAAAAAACGGAGAAAGAAGAAAATGGTCTTCAAAACAGGCCACCCGTCTGACTTGAGGAGTTTCCAGCTCCGTGGGCTCAAGACGAGCGTATCCCACGCGGCAACGGTCAGTGTACATACGAAAAAGTATTTGTGAGCAGAGAGGTGAGGAGGGAGACGAAGCGAGTTGGGTAGGTCATCCGGGGAGATCACAAGGTTAGTAAGGTTGGGCATGGTGATGGCGCGAGAGAGAAGGAGAGATGGTAAATTTTTATTTAACGGGGTCGCAGCCATCAGTTGTCAACCTTCTCTTCTCTTCTCGGTCCCACGTGCTGGCACCCTTATGGGGTAATTCAATTCACCCCCTCACAACCTTGTATCCAAGTATCACCCACTGGCACAACGACTGTTCTACCATCATTCCGCTCCTTCTTGACTTTCTCAGCATCACTGTCGTACAATGCCAGCTTACCATCACACATCAGTTTCATAATACCTTATCGAGTACTGTAGCAGCGCCGTGTACACCGACACATCACTACTACACGTCCTACATGTGTACGGATGAAGCGCCCTAACACCAAGTCTTTTTGAATTTCGCCTTGCCAGTGGCGACATCACATCTTGCCGGAAAGGGCGATACGATCCACTGAACAACGTCGCCGCTAACTACAGTAGTCAAAGCCTATTTTTTCGTGGGTATGATGCGTCGCTGGTTTATCATAACCCGCTAACAACATCCCTCGCCTCAAGCTTGGGAAATCGCCAAAGTCTTACGACATCCTGTGCAATGGCAGTTACGCCTCGTGGGTAACTTGATGCATTGACAACGGACACTTTTCGCAATATCCGACGCGTGGGTAGTGATGACTGTCTTTTTCGGAACCATCGTTTTCCTCAGCCCTATATATTCCAGAATGCACGAAAGGACGGAAGAGCTTCCTTGACCGATCACAGAAAGGCTTGGCGTCCGAAGCAAGAGAGTCGACTTTCGATTATGGATAAGCGCCCAGAAACAATACCGCCGAAAGCAAGTTGACGCCAGATTGCTGTGTCCTTTATTTGTCACAACTCGTCCATACCATGTAGAAGCATATGGGTTCGTGAGTGTATCCGGGATTCGCGTTGCCCTCTTAGCATCTGGACTCGCAATCGTTTCTGAGAAATTCTACCCCAAGAGAATAACAGTTTCATGATCACTGGCAGGTGCTAGCAACAGTGTTCAAGAACAACCAGGAATAGGTGACCACCTACATCACTTCTCGGGAAAGAGTGTCTCGATATATCCTTGCCACCTGCACTGCTGAAAAGAAGACATTCAACCAGCTGTATAAGTGGACCATCTACCTGTTCGTGCAACTTGGCGTCTTTGGATTTCAAACTGGCCAAGGGGGGGTCGGGATGGGAAATTCAGCCCGGAGGTCGGAATTTGGCCGTTACGGGAAATAGGGGCCAACTCCCCCCTCGCTCATTTCGAAATGTGGTATGTAAGTCTCACGACCCAGTTTATTGTAACCACCTAGTACTGTACCCACTACAGTCGAGATCAAGGCCTGGAGCTTGACTCGGAAGCTTGAAGGTCCGGATGGAGGCAGTCCGTACCGGAGTACCACACGCGTCGAACTACCAAGCGAACTACACTTGCGGCACTTCGGGATACATGATTCTCTGCCATCGTTACGATTCGCTCAATTGCGACGGCGCGGGGCCTAAATCATTATCGGAGGCATCGTCGCATCGGACGACCGCCATAGGTCCGCTCTTTTTTTTTCGGTATGAACTGGTGTTCAAAGACACCGCCTAAATCCTTTGGTCTTAGAAGATTTATTTTGTTAAAAGCTGGGGTGAAGTAGCGCGAATCATCGTCACTACTGCCTCCCTTTTCGTGTGTGCACGCGCTCACCTGATTTCCATCCCGCAAGACGGGCCCACCAATAAGTCCGGATCGACAGCAGCACCCTGTTCAGGGCGTAATTGATTTCTTCAATAGCTCTAATATCTGATAGAAGTAACGTCCAGCTCGGAACAGCTAAATTGCTTGGAAGTGAAAAGCAATCGTAAGGGACAAAACAAATGCCTAGACGGGAGCGAAGTCAAACTTGTGCACGAGGATGGCGGCCGAGGAATGTTCCCCCTTCAGTTGAACTCAAGCGGTCGAGGGCGAGAACTTCTGAGAGGCACCATCGGCACCATCGGAAACGTCTTACCCACATCCAACATCCGAGTCCGCTCAGATCTCAGATCAGAATACACCTAGTTTGCGCCAGCGGGATGAACCGGATCAGTGACTAAACGACTATGAAAGACCACCTTTCCCGGCCCCTGATAGATATTTTGGCAATTGTTCCTTTACTGTATCTGCGACTAGGCGGAGCTACTTGCCGTGTCTCCTTTCTCCCATCTCTCGAGAGCAATGCGTTGGCCGCGCATCTCTACGAAGAGTCTTGAACATCATGACCAACATCGTTCCAGCTCTCCCTCCTCCGATACACCCCACGATGACCAACCGGATCAGTTAGGACAGTTCTCTGACCCCGGTCTCGCCCGGCTCTTCTCGGACGCCGACCTCTACGGTCGGATCCTCACTTCCCGCCCTGATATTCGTGAGGACGAACTTGTCCTGGAGGACAGTCAACCCGCCCATGACGGTTTGAATGGCTTTTCGCAACTCATTGCACGCGACCTCGATGATAATGAGCGTGCCGCTTCCGAAAAGTTCGCACAGTTATCTGTGAGCAACTGGACCTCTACACTGGCGAACAACTTGGCGCCTGAAGTTGACCCAGATGAGTCCGATGAGAGCGCCTCGGACGATGGGCACGATGCAACCTCTCCAGGTAACGACGTCAAGGACGTCGCGGAGCCGAACTTCGATGACCAATTCAAGTTGACGCCCGACGAAATCCTCGACGTACTCCAGCAAGAATTTGGGACGCTCGCCCCGCCAGGAGAGGAGAAGCTGCTCGTAGAGACGGATGCTACTTTGTTCCAAGACGTCGTGATATTGGTGTGACTCTTCCCTGCGACCCACGGCTACAATGTCACTCACGACTGATCCAGGGTGTGGTCCATCTTACCACTCATCGCATCACGTTCCATGCGTCACTTCTGTCATCTCAATCCAACCATCATCAAGGTGTCTTGAAGTCCGGTCCAGTTTATGTGCATCGCAAGGGATTGCACCGCAAGAAGAGAGTCTGGCTACAACTAAGTTATGATATGATCAGCACATATCGTTCGAGTCGAGATGAGGACAGGGTCAAACCGCTGAGAAGTATATTATGTAAGTGACGTAACGGGATCATGCAATAACTGAGTTACCCTAATAACACAAAACTGTTTAAACAGTGTCGTCAGTAAGAGACATCAAGCTGGTGGAGTCGAATCGCCCGAGACACCTTACCATCAGCTTTGAATCAAACATCGGCTCGACCGAGTCGACAGTCGAGTTTGACACTGATGAATCGGCCCGGGATTGGAGGCGAGAGCTCCTGGGTTTGTTGCTGTCTCGTGACCACAAGGAACCTGCGTTGATTCATCTTCCACTGACAGGCGCACTGTTTTTACATCGCAGAAGTCACCGTTCGGTTTTAATGAACGATGATGCAGACGATATCGATTCGGTTCGGATAAATGTCCCACTGAGCAGAGTGGAAACAATTGAGAAGACCAAGATGATTGCACTTGGAGGGCTCATCTCCGTCACATTCAATCCGAAATCTTCTAGCATTGCCATGGATGACGGTTCAACGGAGCATCCAATCCCGCATACCGAGAATAAGGAAGATATCGATATCTCTTTCGTTGATACTGCACCGGACAAACAAGTGCTTCACCTTGGCGTCCTGCGTAAGGACACTGAGTGGGACAATGTCATGTCCTACGTCAACAAGGCGAAGACTTCTGCATCCGAGAGTAGTGTCGATTGGCCCGGGTCTAGAGTTTATATCGATGTTGATCCCTGGGCCAGCAATAGCTCCGAACCGTCCGACAGTAATCTTAGCCGTTTAGTAAGGTCGGTTTCATATAGCCTAGGTTTGGATACCACCAAGGGAATATGGAGTACGTCTAGACTCCTTGTCTTCTTGCAGCTGTCTCATGTATTTTCAGTCATGAAAGCCTACGTCTACCGCTCCGTCATGAACTATTGTGGCCATCTTGCTGTAAACGCGGAATATATTGGATTTCTGTCCAAATCTATCGCTGGTGGGGACATCCATTATCGCATTTCACTGTCACGCATTAAGACAGTGAAGCCACATGAACGTCACGCTCGCGACCATACCTTGGTTCTTGAAATACAGGGCTGGGATGATGTGCGACTCGGATTCTCTACGGAAAAGAAACGAGATGAAGCAATCGAGCAAATTCATCATTTCATTGGTTTATCCCAGGAGCATCGCTCATATGTATCCTCACCCACATCCCTCACGGGGCCCTCTCTCAGTTCCTTTGGCAACGAAACCCAAGCCCGTAGCCGCGGGCAGTCCCTCGACCAAGCATCAGAGTCCATTCATTCGTTCCAAAGCGCGACGTCCATTCTTGCGCCACTCTCGCGTCTTCCGTCAATTATGCAGAAGCACCACATGCCACATGCATTAAAGTCCTTTCTTCCCAAGGCGATCAATCTTCCGGATGATTTATTGCTTTCCATGCCATCAAAGCACTTCGTCTGCCTTACGATCGGGTCTCGGGGTGATGTACAGCCATATATAGCCTTGGGTCGAGGTCTCCAGAAAGAAGGCCATAGAGTGACGATCGTCACACACGAAGAGTACAAGAAATGGGTCACCGACTTTGGACTAGAGCACAGGACTGCGGGCGGAGATCCTGGCGCGTTGATGAAGCTTAGTGTGGAGAACAAGGTAACCAAATCATAGCAGTCATTATCCGGTGGTCGAGGAACTGATATGATCTATGTATGCAGATGTTCTCGCCTCAGTTCTTCAAGGAGAGCTTATCTAACGTTTGTTTTCACTCTGTGATACACCCCTTTATTTGACATCCCTTCTAGTTCCGTAGCTGGCTGGACGACCGTACGTTGCGAACCTCACCCGCCCTGGTGTTTCATCTGACCAAAAAAATACTCAGTGCTAGTTGACTCTTGGGAGCAATGCAAGGACGCGGACGTATTGTTAGAGAGTCCGTCCGCGATGGCGGGTGTGCACATCGCCGAGGCACTGCGTAAGTCAACAATCTGGTCGTTTTCTCATTCTACTTACCTATCTTGCATCAAGATATCCCATACTTCCGGACATTTACTATGCCTTGGACGAAGTATGGTCGAGACGCCCTTATCACTTCTCTGAGATGCTAATGGGGGACACGTAGGACCAAGGAATTCCCGCACGCTTTTCTTGGACCTCCGGTTGAGTCTCCAACCTTTAATGCCTCTTCGTAAACCCTCCTTTATTGTCTTTTACACCATTCATTGACGCGGCTTGCCAGTTATGTGCTTTTCGACAATGTCTTCTGGACTGCGACGTCTTCCCAAATCAACAGGTGGCGTAAGCACACTCTAGGGATCGGGCACACCGATATGGGTCATCTTGCACAATCGAAGATTCCTTTCATCTATAACTTCTCCCAGGTACATAATACACTGACACCCCTAACGATTTTTGACGTGACATTTAGGCTGTTGTGCCCAAACCTCTTGATTGGGGAGATGCCACAGCTATTTCTGGCTAGTAAGTCCTTTCTATAGCCAAATCATCTATATGTTGACCCATCTCCGAAACAGTTGGTTCCTAGACAACCCTGAATTAGGATGGACACCCCCACAGACACTCATCGACTGGATGGCGAAAGCTCGTGCCGACGAAAAGCCAATCGTGTATATTGGATTCGGTAGTATCACAGTGCCGGACCCCAGACTTGTAACAGAACGCATCATTCGCAGCGTGCTCAAGAGTGAGTACTGGCCACTCCTTGTGGCTGCCCGGCCTCTGACTGAGGGTTGCGCTCAGGCGGAGTGCGCGCTATTGTCTCTAGAGGTTGGTCAGCACGTATGTCGAAGGGCAAGGATGAGGATACTGGGACTATCGCCTTCCCTGAAGAATGTTATGCTGTTGGTCTCACGACACTTACCATTTCGTCTGAATTACTCACCGTCATCCTAGTTGGACAAAGTACCGCATGAGTAGGTTGTAGCCTGATTGCGTCAACACACTTGCTTACCTTGTGCCGCATTGTAGTTGGCTATTCCCACAAATAGATGCAGCGCTGCATCATGGTGGGGCCGGAACGACGGGTGCCAGCCTACGAGGTAAGAGGTCATTCCTCATTCAAGTTTGCGCCATCCACCAACTTGGGTATTGTGACAGCCGGTATACCCACCATTATCCGTCCCTGGTTTGGGTGAGTCGTGAAGAGGCTCGCATTAATTCTACAGCTAATGATTTCTACAGAGACCAATTCTTCTGGGCTTCCAGGGTGCAAAAGTTGGGTGTACGTACTAACTAGCACTGTTGTTGCTTGCGAAAACCGACATCCATATCATCCACAGGCTGGAATCAAGTTGAACAGTCTTCATTCCAAAGAGGTGTCCCACGCACTGAAGAAAGCCACGACTGATCGGTGAGTTTCGCTTTTGTGATCTTTGTCCATGGAAACTCTGAAGGAGTATGTCAGGGTGATGAAAGAGAAGGCTATGGGTGTAGGAGAGCGTATTCGAGAGGTGAGTTTTTCGTCTCAGTAGTGGCGTTTGCTGCTAAAGCGGGACGATCCCATTAGGAGGACGGCGTACACATTGCCATTAATAGTATCTACACATACCTCCACCGCGCAGGGCTTGACCGTACGACTATCCAACACTGAAGGGTTCAGGTGTAACATGTCTGGTTGTATTACGATATCGATGCGTAGGGAATCGTAAGGTTCTCTTCCTGTTATGTTGGTTTCTTGAGCGAGTTGCCGTGATTACGTCTTAGCTGTTATCAATGACTTTGTATGTGATTCTTTGCTATCAACCGATCGATTTGATCCTGTAAGAGAGTTGTACGGTTGGCAAGGCCCAGGCTGCCGCTGTGACCTCGTAGCCAAATTCTTTTAATTGCCCTTCTTTTGTTCATCTCGTTCCATCCTTTCGCGAAGCTCTGGACCATCTCTGTCACGCGCGCTATAATACGATGTCACTTCAAGCACCTTTGCGCCTCGGGTTTGTACGGTCCGCGCTAACAGATCCCCGTCGTGTCGTGCTCGTGTTTCGTGAAGAATTATCGTGTGAAACGGCAGAAAAAGGTAACCATATTGCTTCGGGTCCTTCCAAGGTTCGACGAACTGCATGCATCCCAGGATCATTTATTTTCTAAATGCCCTATTTCAGCTTGTTTCATACAAGCCGTGCAATACTGATGTTCGGTTGAATTCACCAGATAGAATCTACCGATGGAGTTCTGACGTCGCGGAGCTTGTGGAGCTGTTGCTAGATTACAATTGAGTGAATTCTATTCTAAAGTCCAGCCAGTTATCGCTAGTCCGCGCGAGGAAGTGGTCACTATCTTGCCAGTGTATGATACCTTGTGATCAACCATAATTTCAATTCAAGGATGAGAGCCGCTCATTAACCTTATGGATGTATGACTCATGACTGATGCTACGCCTCACTTTACAATAATTGACATTTACAAAAACACCGATTGGAAAGAACCTTGTTCTTTGAGTGGTGACGTTGATAGCTGTATTCATGAACTTGAATAGCGCTGCTGTAAATTTCGCATTCGGGAATTCACGGAAGGAAGTGAAATGGACAGTTGAGCGGCGTGGCGAGGCGAGCGTTAGTAAGACGTAATTAAGATTTGAAATGATCAGTAAGCCCGGATCAGACAAAAGGGGGAAATAGTAACCCGGGCCCGAGGAGAGTGTGCCATATACGCGTCGCCCTCTACCACTCGTGTTCTCAAATACTTCTACTAGATCCTCGAAAGCACTTACCCCTGCTCACGCTACTCTTCCGTGTAATCTTCCGTGCATGCGCTGGCCACGTATAATTCGTAAATCACTGACATTGCAACCATGTTGCCCAAACCACAACAACACTTCTAACCGTGAAGACGATAACACGCAAGATGGTTCTCCCGAAGACCTCTCTTTGAAGTCATCCCGTCCACATGACCCCGGTCTATCCCAGATATTCAGCGATGCTGCTCTTTATGAACGAGTTCTCAGCGCTTGCCCGGAATCCCTTAACAGCGGTTTTCACTTCGGCGAAGAGGATCAGACACTTCCAAAATGTCTCGGTGGCTTTAATGAGCTCGTCGGGCGGGACCTAGGCGATGTCGAGCGCGCAATATCAGGCAAACTCGCCTCGTTGACGGTCAATAACTGGGCCTCCCCGGAAGATACCCCTTCCACTCCTGATACTCAGTCAGAGGAGGAACCGGGAGAGAACATTTCAACGGAAGTTGGTACAGAGGAGAATCAGTCCTCGCCTCCTACTCTATCAGTTTCCGAAGAGGACTCGGAACTGCCTCAGCCCAAGCTTACCCCTTCGGAAGTTATCGATCTGCTCGAAGACGAGTTCGGCGCCCTCGCTCCCCCTGGGGAAGAAAGGCTTCTTTTAGAAACGGATGCAGCGTTTCTCAGGGACGTCATTGTCTTGGTCAGTGCCCTCAGCCCGGTACATTTCGGACACTCGCTTACGTATTCTTGCTATGATCAGGGTGTTGTTCACCTCACTACCCATCGTTTCACATTTCACGCATCGCTCTTATCCTCCCAACCAGGCTACGATCAGAAAATCATAAAGACGGGCTCTGCGCTGATAAAGCGTAAGGGATGGCGCTATAAGAAGAGGGTCTGGATGCAATTGGACCACGATATGATCAGCACTTTTCCATCCAGCCGAGATGAGGACAAAATCAAGCCCCTGAGCAGCATTTTATGTTTGTCCCCCAACTACGTACTTGCCATTTTATTTGTTAATGTTATTTTTCAGTGTCATCGATCAAGGAAGTCAAGCCTGTTGACTGGGAGCGGCCCCGACATATCGACGTTGTATACGACTCCAGAGACGGCATTACAGAGACATATGTCGAGTATGATACGATTGAAGCAGCCCGGGATTGGAGAAACGAGCTCAAGGGTACGTGTTTTTATGTCTTGTTCGATTATTGTTCACGGAAGAGGCCCTCTAGGTGTGCTCTTTCTGTACCGTCGGAATCGCCACGCCGTCTTATCACGGGATTCAAGAGAAGACACCGATAGTATTCGTATTAACATCCCTCTAAGCCGTGTTGCGGACGCTGCAAAGTCCCAATGCCTTTCTTTTGCTTGCATGGTTTCTATTACCATCTCTGCTGAACACGCGTCCAACGACTCTTTAGCATTGGAGAACGACACATCTTCTGACGGGGCTTTCAGCGAAAGAAGCGATACCCTTAGCACAGAGAGTGATGCTGATCCGCATGTAGTGCAAGTCAGCATAATACGCAAGGATCCTATCTGGGATGATTTCATGTCCTACGTCGACAACGCAAAGGCTGCGCTGGCTGGGGATGCCACCGAATGGCCTGGCTCTAGGGTGTACCTTGATTTCGACTCGACTGACTTAGGGCAAGAGGAATCAGACAGCACGAAGTTGAACAGTCGGCACATTTCCGTGGCGCGTGCAATTGGTCTGGATCCCACGAAAGAGTTTTTTGGTGAGTAGAGATGTTCCTGTCCAAGACATACCTGACAGTCACATTGTTAGCCACGGGGGCACGTACTCATGGTCGCCTCATCAGCAACTATGGACACTTTGCCGTCAACGCAGAATGTATTGGATTTTGGTCACGGTCCATGACCCGTGGCCGAGATGTGCTCTACCGTATCCCTATCACACGCGTCAAGAGCGCCAAGGGGCACACTAATTGTAAATTCGGGCGTGAGCACACCCTCACGTTTGCAGTGCACGGTCGGCGTGATTTCAACATCTACTTTTCCAAAACGGAGAAGCGCGACGAGGCGCTCGAACAGGCCCTTCGGTTCATCGGGATCGCAAAAGAACGGCGCCGTAGTAGTGCGCTGGTTTCCTCGCCAACGACGCTCTCACCCACATCTTCACGAGGTGACACATTAATATTGGCCTCTCCTGAACGCGTTGAAAGCCCGGAGAAGGACCATGTGGATGTGATCACCACCACCGCTACGGCTGTAACAGTGACTGAACCCGTTCCCTTACCGCCCTCACCAGGCCCCGCATCCCCCTCATCACGCCCTCGGTCGCCTCTGATGCGCAACGCAAGCTCCATTTTGGCCCCTCTCTCACGTTTGCCGTCCGCCGTGCAAAAGTCAAAGAACGGGCCTATCATCCGTGCACTCTTTCCCAAGGCTATAAATGTGCCCAGCGGTGTCCTGTTACCCATGCCTTCGAAACACTTTGTATGCCTGACGATCGGTTCTCGTGGAGATGTTCAGCCATACATCGCACTGGGGAAGGCATTGCAAAAGGAAGGTCACAGTGTGACTATCGTGACGCATGAAGAGTATAAGAAATGGGTCACAGGCTTCGGAATTTCGCACAGAACTGCAGGCGGCGATCCTGGGGCGTTGATGAAACTCAGCGTAGAGAACAAGGTGCATAGTAATCCCATAGAAAGTTATGATGCCACTGACACTGGGTGTTAAGATGTTCTCGCCCCAATTTTTCAAAGAGAGCTTATCGAACGTGGGTGTCCTTGCGTTCTTACTTTTGATGATGACCTACTCACCAATTTCCTTAGTTCCGTTCCTGGCTCGACGACCGTGCGTTGCGTTGTCTTCTTTTACCAGGACATGGAATCTCTGATACGCCTCACAGTTCTACGTGACTCTTGGGAACAATGTAAGGACGCCGATGTGCTCTTAGAGAGTCCTTCAGCAATGGCGGGTGTGCACATTGCGGAAGCACTCCGTAAGTTAATTCTTCATGTGATGTTGGACTCGACTCGATCTTTGATCCTTCCATAGATATCCCATACTTCCGGACCTTTACCATGCCCTGGACTAAGTGCGTTTTCACATGCTAACTGGTTATTCAAGGTTGTGACACGTGAATGACAGGACTCGCGAGTTTCCCCACGCTTTCTTGAGTCCGCCGGTGGAGTCGCCGACTTTCAATGCCACATCGTGAGTAAATTTTGTGATGCTCAGACATTTGGGCCCTTCATTCACTGCAATTAGGTATGTCCTGTTTGATAACGTCTTATGGACGGCCACGTCCTCCCAAATCAACCGTTGGCGCAAAAAGACACTTGGGATCAAGTCAACGGACATGGGCCATCTCGCACAATCTAAGATTCCATTCATCTACAATTTCTCTTCGGTACTTTCAGTCCAACATTTCATATCACGGAATTGCTCATGTCTTCATATAGGCTGTGGTGCCCAAACCCCTTGACTGGGGGGATGCGACCTCACTTTCTGGATAGTAAGCCCTCTGTTCACTTCCCTTATGAGGTCTTCTTTACACGCACCATCAGCTGGTTCCTGGAAAATCCAGAGCTTAACTGGACTCCACCTCGAAATCTTCTCGATTTCATTGCAAAGGCCCGTTCTGATGGCAAACCGCTCGTCTACATCGGCTTTGGCAGTATTACAGTGCCGAATCCCAAACTGGTGACCGAGCGCCTCATCCGGGCAGTTCTGAAAAGTAAGTCTTGCCAATGTGTCCCTTGGCGCTGTCCCTGAAGCTCGTCCGTAGGCGATGTCCGTGCAATCATTTCAAAGGGTTGGTCTGCGCGCATGTCCAAGCCCAATAAGGGCGACGATGATGTCACTTTCCCCGAGGAGTGTTTCTCGGTAGGCCATCTAGTTTTCATCATGCTGTGGTCGTCCTAGTCCGCTAACTTTTGCCCTTTTCTGTTAGCTGGATCGAGTACCTCATGAGTGCGTGTACACCCCAGGTGATTGTGTGCTACATACTGACCCGCATACGCCCGCAGTTGGCTCTTCCCTCAGATGGATGCCGTCTTACATCACGGCGGAGCCGGCACTACCGGTGCCAGCCTGCGAGGTATGTGCGCATATTTGTGCTATCTCTCTCTTTAATGACTAATCTCAATAGCTGGAGTACCTACTCTGATCCGTCCGTGGTTCGGGTAAGCACAACTTACGAACTCTGTTGTCCCGTAATTGTGCTGATGTATCTCCCGAACTTGCAGAGACCAATACTTTTGGGCATCCCGTGTACAGAAGCTCGGGGTAAGTATCGTCAACTTGATCCCGTCGATAATCCAGGCCCTCTCTGATGGTGCCTCATAATAGGCTGGGCTAAGAGTGAACAGTCTTCATTCGACTGAGGTTGCGAACGCATTGAAAAAGGCGACCAAGAACCGGTGAGTGGCAAAGTGACTTTGGCGTCCTTTGTGTGTCATGTTGAAAAAAAATGCGTTGCAGGATCATGAAGGAGAAAGCGGCAAGTATTGGGGAACGTATCCGATCCGTGAGAAATCTGCTCCCCTTGTTTATCTCTCGGTCACATTAATCCTGACTTGAATGATGAACTTTTCATCTACAGGAGGATGGCACGCGCACAGCAATCGAGCAGATATATACGTATCTGCCGCGTGCTGGGCGCGACCGCAGGACGCTAACGAAGTGAAGCCAACCAACCAGTTTGTTGTATGCCGCTAACCGGACGTACCCATTGCGTTACCCGGGCACTTCTTTTTGTGCCGGTATAATGTATTGTAAGAGGAATATGAATATATCCCCCCTCTTCCTTTCTCCCATCTGTCATGTGCTGTATCTATATCACTTTGGTTACCTTAGCGCTCCCGACCTCAATCGGGTGTAACAGGCTTAATTTTAGGAAATTCTTACGCTTTATGACTCGCCAAGGCTCTTTTGTTGCGACTATCAGCTGCTGTACTACTGTTATGTTGTACTTCCCGCATGGTAGAGCAGCTAGTTACGACCTTTCTACAAGTTTCACAATAAAACCCGCGATAAAATATATACCCTTTTCCCGCACTCTGGCGTGTATTCGAGTTTTTTGACTCATCGTTCACGCAAGCATACTCACCTTCACTCTTCCCTTGTACATAACGAGCTGGAATCACGGCTGATCGTCGCTTCTCCAGGGTCGCATTCAGTGGCTGTGAGGAGCAAGCCAGACGCGTCCCATCTCATGGATCGGACAAATAAGGAAATGTGGTTCACTATGTCAAAAGCAGAGCATATAATAAATATGCCTTTTCCATTTATTGTCAAAAGCCTTAAAAGGGTAAGAAGATATCAATTCGGAATTTCTAAAAAAAAAAAATGTCAGGGTTATGGTGGCGGGGAGAGGGGGAGATTGTATGGGATTGTGTGAGGGAGGGAAATATTGGTATGATCTTAAAATGTGACATTGTGCCGAATCTACGACCTAGAAGGAAAGAATAAATAACAGAGCGGATTGAAGCGGATTGAGACATTGCAGAGGGAACATTAACCAGAGCGATGGGGGGATGGTGGTGGTGATGGGAGCAAGAACGAGGATAAGTGGCTGGCAAAGCATATGGAGCTAGGCATGCGAATGAGGACGGTGAGGTTCCGCTTTTGCATAGTGAGTACAAACATGAGCTTGTTTTAAGCATACAACTAGTCGGAGCGCGGGTCAATGAACAGAAAATGTCCAAAGTTGAGATTCGAAATAAACGGCTGCTTGGCTAAAAAAACAGTTAGACATCAATGGATGTGGTTGATTGCTTTGCATGGTCTTGGTGGTGTAGGGAGCCATTTTCGTTCTTGGTTTGTTTTTCTTAATTATCTATGACGTTTGCTTCATGCAATCGCCTTGAGCTCCGCGACCAGCCGCTATTACATCGATTAATTCCTTCGCATAGAACGTAAAGATACCCGAGGCAGGGGGATGGACATACCGTTGCCTCGCGCAAGAGGTCTTCCGGACTCATATCTGCCGAGTTCTGCTGCTGGCCAAGGCGGATGCCGTACTGCAACAACTGGCGCATATAATACGGATTGATGATAGTCTCGTCCTCTGCAAGCTCTGGTTTGCGCGGGGGCTCAGGTGCTGGTGGCTCTCCTGATCGCCACGTTAAGGGTGGCAAAAAGTAAAGTATCACATGTCAGCGTACCAAGGCAAAGAAGAGAGAGGTGAGACTGAACAACGCACCCTCTTTTATACCCAGCCACTCCTGCTCCAGAAGCTCGGGGATTGTCACTCGCTCTTTCGGGTTCCGGTCCAGACATTTCTTCATACATGCGATTACGTGTGCGGGGACGCGTCGCTTAAGATGGTCGAGCTTCTTCGGTGGGCTACCCGTACTCCCCGAACGCACAGTGGGGATTGCAAATTCAAGAAACTCAATCTCATGCGTGGTATCTGGGATCGCCTTCATTTTTTGGTAGACCGAGAGGTGCTGGAATGGAGGGTGGCCGTAGACCATCTGATAGAGAATACAGCCTAGCGACCACACGTCACTGGGCCGGCCCACTTTGAGGCGTCGCATTCCATCAGGGAGCTCGATAGTTTCCGGCGACATGTAGTTCACAGTACCAATCTGTGGGTAAAATGATTAATCAGTGGCACGCGTAGCGAATGTGAGAAGACTCGCCTGGTGATCTCGCTGGATGTTGGTGGTGTCGTTGGCGATTGCATTTGCGATCCCAAAATCAATCAGCTTAAGTTGTCCACGGACAAGAACGAAATTTGCTGGTTTGAGGTCGGAATGGACGATCTTCTCCTCATGAATAACATGCACAGCTTGTAGCATCTTGTAGCCACAGACACAACATCAACATATCGCGGAAGAGGGAGAAGAGTAAGACATCACCTGCTGCCAGTAGTAGGCGACCCAAACCAAGTTGAGTGGCTCTCTTTGCTGATCCTGGAGAAGCCTTGCAAAGTCTTTGCGTGCCAGAGACCATATTAGGCCACAAATTTCACAATGTCTCACATGCAACAATGTGTGACTGACCGATCTCGCCACACTCCATCACCAACATCAAGTGGCCTTTGGTTCCCCCGGGCCCCGGCTTAATCTCACTGTCCACCAACTTGATGATCCTGCTATTCCCGCTCAGGCGTTTGAGCAACGCAATCTCGTTCATGTAGCCGCTCATCGTCTCTGCATCTGTCTTGTCCAACGAGACGCGCTTGATGGCATAGATCTCGTTCGCATTGTTCATCACACGGTAGACGCGCGACGAGCCGCCCTTGCCAATCATATCGAGCCGTGCGTACGCTTTTTTGCTTACAACGAGGTTGCGCGTCTTCACCTCTGGAACAGGTGCATGTGCTACCTCATCCTCACCCGTGGCGGCGACTGGCCCTGACGTGGGGCTGCGCCTGGGTCTTACGGAGGCAGCAGGAGCGCGCGAGGGCGGTGGAGCTTCGGATGTTTTGGGTGACGTTGACTTTGATCGCGTAGGGACTGGCGGTTGGGGTTGGGGTTGGGGTTGAGGCAGAGGGTGGCTCCCGGCCGCAGAGCGCAGGGTATCAGATTCGTGGCGTTGGTGACCGTAGGTAGCACGAAGGTGTGCCGCGCTAACCGTTGCAACGTGTGTGGGGGATGGCGACTTACCACCAGCCACATGTTCTTGTGCTTATGGAAATACATGAATTAGCGTATCCCAAATACGAATTTAACGCGCCTACTCACGTTCAAGTTCCAACTCTTCCACTTCACGCTGCTGAGCCCGGACGTACTCTGCTGCATGGATGCAAGTCAGAAGCCAGGACAGAACCGAAGGCCAACTGGTGAACGTACCATCTTCCAAGGCGATCTCCCTGTCACGGCGCTTCTTTTCCTCTAATGTTATGCGCGTCGCCCCCGTACGAGAATTTGTCAAACCCATACTGGTCCCT
>QLPA01001288.1:0-13135 GCA_003313945.1 Lactifluus pinguis
CTTTTCGCAAAGAGAGATATTGTAATGCGAGAGAGTGGTCGTAAAACACTGTAGGGAAAGTCAGTTTTGTAAACAGAGAAAAGAAGATCATGTTTCCTAACAAGGCGTCGGCATTCTCGTTCCATTCCGCACCATCGCCCACTCTTTGCACGCATCGCGTCTGCCAAGTTCTCGCTCCGTCCGTCACAGAAACGTAAAATCTGCTTCTTCTCCCAGGGAGGGAAAGATTGTGCGCTCTAAGGACTGGTGAGGGAAAAAAAAAAACACTTTAGTACTTTGTCAGAGCGCGATGGTATAGATCTTTTACCGGTCAGCTGGAGTGGATGCGAGCCCTGTTGCGTTTCACTGACCTGAGCGGAGCTGACTTCGCGTATTCCAGACATTTGAGGATCGGAACTCTAAGTAATGGTTGACAGCAGGGGACGATTGGGTACAGTAAGTATGGGACAGGCTTTGAAAGGGATCAAAACGAGGCACGAGCGGAGTTGATGCGGAAACCGGCAACTCAAACTCACCGGGACCGGGAACATGTCCCAACACCGCGGGGCGCGCTACATCTCTCCTTCAGATTTGCGGTACTGTATCCCCCACTGGCACACGCTAGTCAGTGGTCCAATTAACTTAGGTAAACCGGCGAACTTAGGCCAGTCATCACTATTTGCCGAAATTTCTCGTTTCGGTATTCACCAGTGTCTCAAGTACCATCTCAAGAGGGGAAGACATCCCCGTATTCTGGGTAGAGGGGGGTGTCCATCACATACTACTATAACTGTACAGCCACGGAGGATGTCAGCACCAAGGATATTATATGGTCTCCACTACATCACCACCGAAGTCAACACCGACGACGACTGTACTGCCTAAAAAAAAACCAAAAACTAGCATGGATTTTTACGCTAGGTATTCGAATCATCATCGCCACCGTCATATCATACATGATGGGCCCCTTAAACGGGAAGCTAGTCGTTCGCCGCCTCGTCTGCCGAGTCGAGCAGTCTGCAGGTGGTGGTGACGTCAGAGTTATTTGCAATTTATTGTAAAGAGAAAAACCACGCACGAGTACTGCTTTGTCAGAGAGCATTCTCCGCCATTTTCTAGATCGATATTGTACGAATAGAAATAGCCCTCGGAAGAGACGACCATGATTTGCGGCATGGTCCTAATAATGAGGTGAGGCATTCCGAACGGAAAATGAGATTAGATATAAAGGACGCACCCGCTTAAGGCTACGATACACCGAGCGCCACTCGTTGGCAGTTTGAGAAACGCGAAATCTCTCGAGGGTTCCCACATCTCGGTGAGGGTGTTCGGAAGGTATCCGCCGACGGACGACGTGATATTCTTCGTCAGGTGCAACGACCGCCGTCGGAGGTTCGATGACACCCCTCCGCTTTTCTTCTTCTTATCGTCTACAAAGGCATCATACCCTCTCTCGAGCGCCCCTGCACCTTCACGGCTGTCCACGCTTCCCGACGGACTCGTAGCATGCTCTTCCCTACTGCTGCTGCTGCTACTGTTGCTGCGTCCACTGCCGAGCTTGAAAATATGTACTGTGTCGTGCGCGCTGCTCACTGCCAGTAGAGTGCTAACCACATTGAAGTTGAGCGAGTATATGCGCGCCTCACGCGTGCCGCGGCGGAACTGATACAACTTCTCCGCACTTGGGACGCCCCACACCCGGATGACGGTGCCCTTGTCCGAGGCGGTTGCGAGAAGGGTGCCAGGACTGTTCAGTGCAAGCGCGGAGATGGGCGCCTTGTGTGCGCGGATGATCTGCGAGACGGTGAGGGACTTGGTTGAGAAGAGTAGGACATCGCCGGACGATGCGCCTGTTGAAGAGGACTGAGCTGGAGGCGCTGGGGACGAGACAGAAGAAAGTGCGGGCGAAGGCACTGGAGAGGGGTACGCGAGGTATGAGTTATCGGCAGAAGGGGAAAGTGCGACGATTGCTTCAGGATTTGGTGGGGTCTCGATGACGTGCTGAAGGCGCATGTTGGAGATGTCATAAATGTAAATCTCCGTCTCCAGAACGATGACGAGGGTCTTTCGGTTCATTTTGACGGCAAGTATTGAGGAAGGAAAGAGGAGCTCGCAGATCATGGATTGTCGCTGTGGTGGATGGAATAGAATGAGGAGTTAGCCGAAACTGGCGGCGCCTGCGGCGTACCTTTGTATTCACGATCTGTAGTTTGCGCGGACTTGAAGATGGCTGATCCGCAGCGCCGACGAGAGCGATAAGTGATGTACAGAAGAGCATCTCTACTATCCCGCGTGCACCATCGTCTGGTTTGACATCATTAGCGTCGGGAAAAAAGGTCATACGAGAACATAAACGCACTCATAGTATAGACTCGGCCGAAGGGGTCGCAATTGGTGATACTGTAACCCTTACGCGTCCCAACAGAGATACATCTGTCAGCAGCAGTGAGTTGTGAACCGCTCCAGACCTAGGATGATACACACGTGAAATCCTGGTTAAAATTTGCGAAGAGCATGGAATTCGTTCGTTGCATGGTCGCTGTTCCTCAATGACTGTGAAGTAAGAGCGAGGAATGGCTGAAAGAACAAGACGTACAAGGGTTTCCCTCAGAAGAGTAATAGCCTTGTACGCTTGTGGGCGACAATCCTGGAAGCGTCGGTGCAAGTGGCGAGGAACGTTCGAGTTGCGAGCCAACGCGAGTGCCAAACCTCGTCGCGCGGAATAGTCTGATTATGTAATCTTAACTAAACCCAGGAAGTGCTAGTCTCTCATGCTAGTGCCGTGTATAAATTAAATACAAATTTCAGGAGTGAAATAGTGCATAGGCCGAAACGCCATCTCGGTTGAGGGTTAGATGTCAGAGATCTAGCCAAATGATATATAGATGCTGTATTGCTCGGTTTGACGTGTCACGCATATGCTCGTTGTCTTTCGATTCGCTACTAGTACTGTAGTGTGTGCAGTGAGAAGCATGTTATTCTGATTGTTTTCTCCATTTGAGGAAAAGATTTCCTTCAGACTGGAGTCGAACCAGCAACCTTGGAATATCACAGAAGATCTGTTATAGTTCCATGCTCTTCCAGTTGAGCTACCGAAGGTTAGTTGCAAGTAGTGAGGCGTGCCTGATGAACAAGATTAGCATAAAACCGAAATTGCCTATTGCCCGACATCCACACTACTTGTGTGGCTACAAAAATTTAGGCAGTGACAGAAAGTGTAACGAAATGCGTACACTAAGTTTCATTGAAGGTACTGTACTAACTCGGACGGGCTCAGAGTAAGGGACAAAAGGAAAGCCACCTCACTCGACGATAAGATAGGCGGACGCTAAGGCCACGCGATTCGACGCGAACTTGGCAACGACGGCAGCGGCTAAATCAGGTTAAACATGCCGTGAAAGTGAGTGCAACGAATCATTGCTCATGGCATTACATCCATCCAGCTCTTGTGGCTACAGGGTTTTTGGAAGTGAAAGATGGTATACTACTCTGCTTCCTGCTCGGACAGGGAAAGAGAGGTGAAGCAGTTGAAGTTATTTGCGACACGTGATGATGCGATGATTTGAGAGTCCGACGCGGCCCTAGGTCAGTCTCCTTCGGGTTCGTTCCGTACTTTGTACACCGTTTGGAATCCAGGTGAAGCGCGGAGGTGGCAACACTAGTCCTGCTCGTGAACTCACATATGAATCGCGCAGGTTTTCCGAGTCCATGCCCAACGGTCCTGAGTCCAAGTCCCTTCTCCAGTCGCAATGTTGAACGATGTAGTCCTAGGAAGCCCGCCTGGAGGGCTGTACGTGAAATTGTACGGGGGCTGGCCGTCCAGAGTAGGGGCATAGTCGTGTGGAGTGGTGGGGATGAGGTGATTCGCGAGAACTGCGGTAGCCATCTTCCAGTTCAAGTTGATCTACCAAAGGTTAGCTATTAATACAGTTGCATGAGTAATGATAGGATGTATGTGGTAAAAAATTTACCTATTGTACCACATCCACGCGACTTGAATAGCTACGAAATGTCACGAAGTAAAAATACGTTTGGTTGTGGCTAGCTTAGGAGGGACTTGGGGGAGGGCATGGCCCGGGGCGACCTGGGCGCACAACTTGAAGATGTCGAAAAGCCATCTGTGTGCAGCGAGGTTCAGGCCGCGGAGATCGTGCCAGCTAGAACCACCGAACGCGTATGGTCAGCGTGACTATACAACTTGAATTGATCCCGCCGAGTCTCATTTCGCTTGCCTGATGTATCAGGTAGTAGCGAATGTCGTACTGTACTGTAGTGCGCACTCCGCCGGTCCTGCCGATGGTCCGGCGATGGTCACTGGCACTGGCAGATCGGTAGGTCTCGATCTGAAGCCACACCCGTCTTTTCGTTTGTTTCCTTAGTTTTTTTAGACTACCGTGACCCCACCTATAGCCTAAGTTTATCTGTGGTCCCCGCTATCTACAACTGCATACCCATGTCAGAGTGTTCGAGGCCGTTTTCGTCTAGAGCACGCATCAAGCGCAAATCATGATAACGTGGTCTGCTAAATGTAGGTTCGTCCGAGTTCCACCGGCACTTTCTCTTCTCGTGACGGTCAGTGTTGCCTTCTTTAGTTTGCTAGATCCATTCAGCTTCACGGGCAGGGCCCATCTCCTGGACCACTCTGGTAAGACGGCGTCGACTCGCCTCATGAGTCACATCCAACTCTCCTATCCACATTGTTATCCAACACCACGTTCTAGTCTGGCTTCCTTTCTCGACGTCTACCCGAAAGTTATTGTACTTGTCACAGTGTCTCCTCGTCTTGCTTCCGTTCTATCTTCAGAATCCAGAGCAGGAGCGGAGACAATAGCAACTGCCGACTCGGGTCTGAAATTCAAGAGCCAAGGGTCATTTGTTGCCGCACCCTTCTGAACATGAGAGTGAGTCTCACCACCAACCGATGACCGATCCACTTCAGTTTAGTCATGCCCTCATTATTGTATGCTGATTCCGTGCAGAATTATTTTGAGTGTTACTGTAAATGGGCCATGTAAGTTTCACTTGCCACTTGCCGACCCTTGAATTCATGTCGCGTACAGTACGTCCACACACAACTTGAACTGGTGCGGACTCGGATCAGGGGAAGTTTTCTGATGCAAATTTCTGAGGAATTCTTACGTAGTGTTTCTATGCACCGGCAATTTACCCGCGCGAAGCACGATGACGAGGTGATCCCAATTCCTATAAATTTCCTATTGATAGAAGAGCGATGCCGTATTAGCTACACCGTTTTTTTAAAAGGAGTGTCAAGAGACTGAGGCAGAACGGGAAAGTGGAGGAGGGTGATGGACTCGGCTTGTGGTAGCGAAGAGCCAGATGCCAGATGTTTAATCAACATAGCAGAGCTTCCGTCCCGGCCTACTTCGGAACATGGCTTTATTGCACCTTCAAAGACGACACACCCGTTGCGTACCGCGTGCGTGGTCAGCTGTTCTCAGGATAGATAATCCAACATGACAGGGTTTGGTGCAAATTTGATGCACTTGATGGCTGAAATCAGGAGGTGACTTCTTTGGGGGGACAAGATGTTGTCAAGGACATAGGGCTCTAACTTTGTTAAAAGAAAAAATCGAGGCTCTATCAACGACCAACATCTGGACATGCGCCCGGACCGCAGGCCGTAAGACCTCGTCTTTGTGGTACCGACGTTCCTCAAGGCCATCAATTGATAACTATCAGTCCACCAATAGTCAGAATCAGGGTTGGGATACTTGCCTACACAATCTGGCGTATTTCAGGTAAGCGCTGCGGCCATACATGACCTTTCGGAAGTGTAAATTGAGGCTGTGGTTTGAGGGGCCTCGTGTGCGGAGGGTACAGAGATCCTCGCGG
Organism: Lactifluus pinguis; assembly: GCA_003313945.1. Classification (NCBI taxonomy): domain Eukaryota; kingdom Fungi; phylum Basidiomycota; class Agaricomycetes; order Russulales; family Russulaceae; genus Lactifluus; species Lactifluus pinguis. Next base: position 5,833 of record QLPA01001288.1, read on the forward strand.
GGATGTGGCGTTCTATTCTGCTGTGATGTTCTCATTCTACTGCCTGGAGTGGGCACGCTCGATCTGTATGTGAGACCGCGCTGGCCAAGTGACCTAGCGAAATTATCGGCCATGTGTGGCCAATTCGGGCCGGTGAAGCGCGGTCCCATCCCCGCGGGTGCCGCAACTTTGTCTTCGGGTTCCGTCCTTATCTTTCTCCTTCCAGCATTTCCTCCAAGATACACCTGAAGTCAGAATGTATTCAGACCCGTACTTGCATATGTTGTTCCTTATGTGTTACACTCGGCGTTGGGGCTCATGGTTTGTCGTTCCGAGTCTCAGATGACGGCGCCCGAATCCAGACCGACCGAACTTTCCAAAACCGAAGGGGCTCGTGTAAGGAAGGCCATTTATGATATTGATATTTGCCACAGATCAGATAGTTCGCTTCAATTTCGCTACAGAGAGGGATAGTGCGTCAACGACGCTCTCCTGCAACCAAATTTTCAGCGAATCAACAACCAATCATGATGCCAGTGGGTAGTATAAAAAGCCTTCAATCGACTACAACCTTCACCAGCTTTCGCCACTCAGCACTCAGCGCTCAGGACATCAAAAATGTCATATCCCACCGTGCGGCTTGCATCCCTGCTTCTCCTTTCTGGTTTTGCATTTGCCCAAAGTACTAAGCCTCCGGTGCCATCGCCATTGCCACTGCAGGGGCCCGGGCCCATCAGCGAGATTATTTTTCCGCGTTGCTTGCCGGGTTCGGAATGGGTGCGACTCAGAGTTTTGTTTGTCCAAACCTTTTGAAAGGTACTCATTGCGTCGTCAAGTCATACAACTCCCTCGGACACTCTTCGTGTGAGATGGCGGCGAGACAGTTGTCAGAGCCTGAGTGCAGTCCTGATGGCAGTACGTCATTCCCCGTGTCTACCACTCTCTCTTCCTCACGTCTTGTAGGATTTTCCATCCCACCGCTTAAGCTGAACGAGACATACATAAACCTAAGGGCTGGGGCAGGCCCGTGCATGTGCAATACCGTCATATATTCGCTTATCTCTGAATGTGCCCTATGTCAGGGTCGGGGTTACGTGGAGTATGTTTTGTTGGATCCCTCCCACGATTTGATTTTTCCAACCTGTTGTTAGTTGGGCTGCTTGGGTTTTCAACTGCACAGATATTGTAGAAGCCCGAGCGTAAGTCAATTGTTAAGCAAAGCTTTCATTACTCTGTCTGACGGAGACTTTTAGTTTTCCTGGACCCGTTTCCAACGGTACATGTCTACCTGATTGGACTTCGCTCGACTATGAAGTCAGTTTGTTCATTTCCGTTTCAGGCACGTATTGAATTGATTGTCGCAGGTCCTGGGCAGGTTTGATGAAATCTCAGCCATGGAAGCCGGCAGTATGAACTTTCTCTTCTAGTATTCTTCAATTCGCTGTCTTACACATAACACCCTAGGGTGCCCTGAAAAGTGCGGTGGCAAGACCAACAGCACGTGCGACTGATTTCTGCTCCCGGAACGACCCATTTTTCATTCATTCACTGGTCTTGCGTGGCCTACATAACCTTGAGCCCCGTGAATTTACTTCTACACGTAGGCTTTGATGTTCTTCTGCATCGTCTCGTGCCACATCTATGGTTCCCAGTCGTGCTATTTGTTTCTCTGTCTTGTCCTTTTTTCGTCTCTGACCGCGTACCCGCCGTGCCTTTTACCCCGTACAGACTTTATCTTTCCTCAATTTCATGAAAGTGCACGCGTCATTCCTTGCTCGTTCTCCCGTTCTGCCTCTACGTTTGGGTCCTATACCCCCATCTGCAGTGTCCGTACCTACATTCCCCGTTGGACTACGTTGTGTTCATACTGTATACCTGTGTGGTTGGACCCGATCGTGCATGGTAGCTATGTTTTGAAATACACTTTGTTTTGCTTAAGCCTTTGAGAAGTATGTTCCAATGATTTCTCACGCTTTCCTGTCCTTAGGTTTTTATATGCAAAATGAACAAGGCGTGTGTAATAAAATACTGCTTATTGGACTATCACACTATAAAGGAGCTTACAAAAATCCATGCAGTATAAGTTAAGCCCCCCACTGAGTTTGGTTGCAGCTAACTTGAAAAGAGGCCAAGTGGGAGACGAAGGGATGCCCGGTCCGGTTGATCCAATCACATCAGTATCTTCTTATCTCGTCTACACCGGCGCACGAAACTCCAGACCTAGGAGATCTGGCTAACTGGGCCGTGACGAGGCTTTTGATAACTTGGCGTCATATACACAAGTTTAGTTACCTTAGCACTGTACTTCATCTGATGTGCAAATGCTTGGGGTACTGTAGCGTCAGAACAACCTTTCCCTGTTGGTAGTGCCAGTGGCGGTAGGACAATTTGATCTGCTTTCGTTATGTCAAACGACATCGTCGGGTTGGTCGACGACGCTCATATGGGCGGGACGAATCCGCGCGGCTCGAGGGATGGGTCGGCGCGGAGCCGGCCCGACCGCGGCTAGCAGGGCCGCGGTGCGATCAAATCACAAGCTGGTCTGCGCTAGTACCAAGCGAGGATGGTGGTGGCCCCTTGAACCCGAACCACCACCATGGCGGGTTTTTCCTACACCAGGCAAGGGTGAGCGACACACCGCTCTAGCACACCACGGCCCCCTAACACACACCATAATATCATAAACAACCTGTTAACCATGAGACCTGGAGAGCCCAATGAACGATATAAAGTATGAATTATAACCACTAATATAACCTGCATGCCACTCAAACACTGCACAAGAGTCACTACGGTACCTTCACTTGCTGGTACTACCTACTACACAGAACTACCTAGCATGAGCAGTAAGCACTACCATCGAGTGTACAACACTGGAACTTGCAATACCAAAGCCACTGCGATACTATGAGACATCCTAAAATCTCAATGCCACTGTGCCACCGTGACCTACACTACAATTACGGGCATCAACAAAAATAATTCATCGGGTCCCAATTCCCGGCCCGGGACCCAGACCAGATACCCGCGGTCCCGCACCACCCTATCCCACACCTGGGACGACAAAATGGGGATCCCCCATACAACTGGCTCCATAATTGTGAGGTTTTAGTGGGTATGAGGCCACGATAGCTGCCACAGGTGAAGTGTCCTGAGTCCCACACTATCCCCCCACCGGGGGATGTGCGTAAATGCATTTTCTCCCTCACCCCGGTCCAACGGCCCGGCTCCAGCGCGCTAAGATAAGCTGATGGTAAATCTCCTGACACTTAGCACTTATTTTTTCGGTAGTTAGCGACTTAGCTAGTTCCCTGAAATAAAGCGCTCTCCAAAAAAAAAAAAAAAATAGTACCAAGCGAGGATGGTGGTTCCCCACGGCGTCGTTTCTTCTAGACCAGTTTCTCTAGCTGGTTCAAGTCACTTTTCATATCAGCCATCAGACAGTGTCTAAACTTCTCCGACACCGTGAATACGTTGCAGCCTGAGCGACTCTACAACATGTTTTCCTCCAACTGGATGGTCATCGTAAATTTTCAAATTCCGTACCTTCGAGCTCCACGCTTGCTCCTCCAGCAGTGAAATGAATATCTCTCGCCCACTTATTAGACAGCCCTCTCTCAACAGCCCATCCGCCAAAGACTCGGAGATGTGACCTCAAATTTTGTTTCATGTGGCTCGATGTTGATGAGTTAATCATACCCTTTATTTGGTTGACGACTCAAAGCTCCAGTTGCGAGGTAGGTCGGGAGTACCGCTCGTGGTTTCATCCCCACAGTACTCAGCGATCGGTTGCCCTCGGGCTCTGTCCCCCGTCCCCCGTCCTTCCAGCATTTCCTCCAAGGCACACCTGAAATCGGAGCGTATCACTGGCAGACCCTTACTCGTAGATGCTGTCCTTTACGTGTTACACTCGATGTTGGGGCTCATGGTCTGTCGCTTCGAGTCTCAGATTACGCCGGAGTCCGGACTAACGGAACTTTCAGAATCGAGGGGCCCGTGCAGTCGCGGCCAGGAAGGAAGTCCATTCGTGATATCTGCTACCGATCGGATAATTCGTTTCAATTTTATTATAGAAAGGGATAGTGCGTCAACGACTCGGACGCTGTGCTGCAACCAAAATTTCAGCGAATCTATAACCAATGCCTGTGGGTAGTATAAAAAGCCTTCAATCGACCTTCACTAATCGCCGCTCGGCACTCAGCACCAAGGGCATCAGAAATGTCATATCCAGCTGTGTGGCTTGCATTCCTGCTTCTCCTTTCTGGCTTTGCATTTGCAAAGCCGCTTCCCGAGGATGTCATCTTGAAGTCCCGTAATAACGATCAAAATTTTCCGAATTGCACCGCGGAGGGCGATTGGAGTTGGGTAAGACCGAGAGTTGTCTTAGTCTAGACTTTTTGGAAGTACTCATTCCATCGTCCAGATGGATAACTCCCGCAAACAAAATCCGTGTGAGGTCGGGGGGTATCTGGCGGCAGAGTGCCTTGACTTGCATGGCGGTAGTATGTCATTCCCCATGTCTACTACTCTCACTTCCTCACCTCTTGCAGCACCATATGTTACTCCGGTTGACTCAACCCATACATACGCTGGCCCAAATATTTGGGAGAACGAAGACTCAGACCTGTGCAAGTGCAACACCGTCACATATTCGCTTTTTTCTGCATGTGCCCGATGTCAGGCGGCTCCAATCCTAACGTTTGTCCCGTTGAATCCCTCCAGCGCTTCGCCTTTTCCGACCTGTTATTAGTTGGCATGATTGGTCTAGACACTGCACAGAGCTGATGGCACCCTCATTGTAAGTCAATTGTTAGGCAAGGTTTTTACTACTCCGACCTGACAGAGAATTTTAGTTTACCGCCTCACCCCCTTCCCAACAACACATGTGTTCCTTTTTGGGCTATGATCAACGTTAACGTCAGTTTATTCATTTCAGTTTCAGGCACGTATTGATTGATTATCCCAGACGCCTGGCTTCTGGGATGAGGATTACTCCAAGGCTACCGGCAGTATGAACTTTCTCCTGTTGTATTCTTCCATTCTCTGACTCATACACGACGCCCTAGTGCACCCTGAAGTGTGCGGTGGCGGTGCATCCAACTGAAAGTGCCACTGATCGCTGCCCTCAGAAGCACCCACTGCATCGACTCGTGCCATATGTACGATTAACAGGTTTACTACTTGTTTCTCTATCTCGTCTCCTCTGTCGTCTCTGACCGTGTACCTGCCGGGCCTTTTTTCCATGTACAGACCTCCCTTCCACCATTTCATTAATGTGCGACACGATGCATCCCGGGTATCACCAGAATTGCACGCGTTATTCCTGCCTTAATTTGCGATACCCTGTTCTCCCGTTATGCCTTTACGTTTGAGTCCTCTTGTCTTTGTAGGGCCTTATACATTTTGCTAATTGTGACCTGCGCCATTGATACCCCCACCTGCAGTCTCCGTATCTACATTCCCCGCTGGGTATGTTTGTGTCCATACTATACGCCTGTCTGGTTGGTCCAGATCGTGCATGGTAGCTATTTTTGACATACTTTGCTCATAAGCCCTTGAAGAGTATGTCCAAATTACTTTCTCGGGTTTTCCTGTCTATATGCAAAATGAAAATGGTGTTTGCCCATTGGGCTATCGCACTACTAGTAGGACCCTAAAAAAAGCCATGCAGTCAAAGTAGTGTGAGCACGGATTTGGAACCCCGTGATGGGCGACGGGTTTGGGTTACTGGTTTCAGGCTTACATTAATTAAGTTTTATTAAATATTTTCATATTAAATTCGGTGTCTAGCTGCCATCCTGTTTATTGCCCTTGAGATGACGCCTCGGGCTCCACTGTTGCCCGTGCCGCTGCCCTTCTATCGTTATCGTTATCACGGCACCTCCCCCTCGCCGCCACCACGGCTGTAGCCTGTTAGTATGGCCCATTTGTGCATTGTGATTCTTTTTTTTTGACTTTTTGCACTAACATTTTTGTTTGTTTTCATTTCCCCTTCATCCTCTGCGTCCCTTCAAGGAATGTCCTCGCATCCACCCGTAGACGGTTGATTGGTGTCACAGTCGCTCGGGCATCACTGTTGCGACCGTCCAAGCCCCTGACGCCAGTGCCTCGTGCTATGGGGTGCGTGGTGCCCGTCCACTCTGTGCCACCCCTGCCATCTCCCCCCTCACTGCTGCCATTCCCAATGTGGCCGTTGCTGTCCTGCCACGGCCGTTTCTGAGTCCCGACGCCCAGTTGTTGCTGCTCACGCTGCCAGCGTTTGCTGTCCCACCGCCGCCATCCCCGACGTGGCCATTGCTGTCCATGCGTGGTCACTGTTCCCCCGCTGCTGTTCCCAATGCAGTAGTTGCTGTCCTGATGCCGCCGCTGCCTCAATGCGCTATTCCGACGCCCCCGATGTCCCTGGAGTAAGCACCTCCTTCGCTCCGCGATTCCCATCTCTCCCACCTATGTTGGCTCCATCATCATCATCGTCGATTTCTGGACACCGTGACTCGACTCATTGTCGGTCTCCTACAAGTAACGGCCGTGGAAATGTAGCATGTCACTCGGCACCACCCTCGCGGGGTTTCACGTTCAAATTTCCTTTCCCTCCGTTACAGGTGCCACATGCTACCCAAAATTAGTTCCCACCAACGCACCACCACCACATGACCGCTTCTCCGCCTCACCTATCGAGATGCAGCTTCAGCCTCTGCCCCAATAGCAACGGCCGCAGCAGCAACAACAACAACAACAACAACAGATGTTATTTGCTGCTGCTGCTCCTGGTTCACGCCCCTCACACCCCTAGGTCGTTGTCCGTCGTCCCTCTAGACAGTGGAAGGTGGGGTTGCCAGCTTCAGAGGGTGGTTGACTGTGACCAACCCTGACTTGACATTGTTCGAACGGACAATGGTAGATCAGACGTGGTAGTGCTGGCCCCTGGTCCCCAGCTTGCAACAATACAGTTGGTCACGTACTGGGGCAGTGGCCCCTGTGGGTTTGAGAACCCACAGGCTGCGGCCAAACCCTCACCCGATCGTGCAGGAAACCCGCGCCCACGGCCACAGGCTTGTTACTCCACAGGCATGGGCACGGGTCACCAATTTTTTGGCTGCGGGCCACCCGTGCTCATCACTAAATTAGTAAGATGGTGAATTATGACCCCCCCAGAATACCTTGCAAGCAAGGTAAAGTTTAGATACCTTATCGCTGTACTTCATCTGATGTGCAAATGCTTGGGGTATGGTAGCGTCAAATAACGTTTCCCTGCCGGTAGTGCCAGTGGCGGTAAGACAACCTCCGATCTGCTTTCGTTATGTCAGGTGACATCGTCGGGTTA